>NMRB01001710.1:33163-59727 GCA_002633025.1 Notospermus geniculatus | reverse complement strand
GTTTTAGCAAGCTTACGTTTTACATTTACGATTACGATTTAACGACGTCATGACGTCATTACAGAGTGACGTGACGCCTTGTGACGCGATGGTGCGTCATCTGACGTAAAAGGCTTTCCGTGTATGATAAAATGTTGTCGATGTATCCCCTGTTTGTCCGGCTCTCAAAGACACATAGGTCCATTATTTTACTTGTAATCTTCACTACAACTTGGACATTTACCCATTATTAGGTGTGTCAAATTGAAAGCGATTTATTTGATAACAAACGTGAAATATTTGACGTTGATTAAATCGTAAGTTTCTTACGTGTAGCAAGCGACTTGCGCGTAAAAAAATTCCGCATAGCCAACGTCATGACGTTTTCAAATCGTAATCGTAAATGTAAAACGTAAGCTTGCTAAAACTACCTATTGTTGACCGAGGCCGCCGAGGTCAACAATGTTTTTTCGAGGGGCGACATTTCGGTCTGTCCCCCGACATGAAAGGGTGCCATCTTGTATATCGTACCGGTGTAAATGTATGTGTCACAACCCCGGCAGCGGCGGAATGCGTGAAGACGACTGTACAGATCATGGTCAACCACGATTTGAAAAAAAAATCCCTTGCTAAAAAGCTGTGCTTAGTCTAGGCCTAAGTGAGTTAAATGACAAAGGAAAGGTGGTAATATTCTTCCAAATGTGACAAAGTATCATTCTGTTAGGCCTACATCGCGTAACAGTACTGTTAAACTTGGCAGTCCACTCCACGTGCCTAGCGCTGCTGCGATTGAACTTGGTTGCCAGGCGCTGACATCAACAAGGGCTGTGTGGACCGGTAGGCCTAGAATTTGTGACTGTTGAACATGCTATTCCCTGTATTCCACTCAACCTTTTTCATGTATTCGTGCTAAACATGCTGATACTATGCCAATCGACACCAGAATATGATTTAATCGGAGCTCGATAGCCTAATCTGCGACTTCAAATATTCGAAGCGGTCAAACGAAAAAAAACGCCCGCCATTTTGTTTTCCGTGAGCGGTGGACATTGTATCTTGAGCGGGAGACATTGAACAATAGAGAGTTTCTGCTATCCCGTTTCCGTGATCGAGATCGGGATAGAACCAGTGCCGCGTCATCAGAAAATGTCGTGACGTCATCATTGTGCGCGTAAACTGTATTGATCCCGTTCTCGTCAACCGAGATACGTCGTCTGTATCACGTACGTTTCCCACGAGATAGCATTTTCATCCGAAACTTCATCATTTTCCTCAGAACCTTTGAATTATTGAGCTTTGCATGATATTTAGTATATATACAGCCTTCCAATAGCCGAAAATGATAAATAATTTATGGTGATCACTCTGAACTTTGATGAGAAAGTCGAGTGTCTGTCAGACCGCCGGGCCCGCGCCTACGGTAGGCCTACTGCAGCACCTCATGCAATGCATGCAGCAAAAGGCCAGCGCCATGTGTGCACATGCACTGCGCTCTGCGGCACAAAGTCTTGAACTGGTCACAGAACTCAGCAGATCATGAGATATGGCAGCTTATGGCCTAGGCCGATGCCTAGTACTAGGCCTAGTGGCCTACAGTAAAACTAACTAGGCCTATGGTAGGCCTAGCGTAGGCCTCTAGGCCTAGGCCTACTTGATGACTGACTAGGCCTAGGCCCTCTACAATACAATAGGCCGACGTCATAGCCTACATACATGCATGGACATGGCATTGCAGTAGTTATAGGCCTAGTAAGTAAAAGCCAAGTAGGACTAGGTTAGGCCGTAGTGAATGAGTGGCCTAACAAAAGGCATTCGTCACTGTCGTGCCTTTTGCTATTTGGGGTGTATGTCACCCCCACCCCCCCACCCCCGGCCTTCACGCTCACCTTACACCATTTTGAACTAATTTCAGTGTCAACAGCTGAAGCAGCAAGATAAGATATCAGTGAGGTCTATTTTAATTTTACTCCACTCTATATTTCAGGACAAGATGATGAAAAATCAAGATACGGAGAACGCAGTTGGTAAAAATGCGAAAAAGAAATTCATTCGGTTCTCTCCCTCAATTGACATAATCTTCCTCCGAGAAGTGGTAGCGACTAATCCCTTCGAAGTAAATGAGAGATGGGCTAAAGTTGTGGCGAACATAAATGAAGCTGTTGCAGCTATTCGCCCTGATGCCAATCCGTTTTCGGAAAGGTCCTTGAGAGACAGAATGACTGGACTTCTTGCAAATTACGTTCGTGATGATATGGAGTCTCTTAGGAAGTAAGTAGACAAATAAATATACTTTTCCAGTATACTGGTTTGCATCAAATGTTATTTTCCTGCATCTTTGTGATAGACAGGTTGGAAACTGTCTGAAGCCATCAACAAATATGCACAAGTTAGATTCTTTAGCATAGAAAACTGCATTCAGACAGATTTAGATCTACCATGGCAAATCATGATTTTTGGCCCTACTACTGGCATTGGTCAATCAATGGCTACAAGACACTCAATGCTAATTGTGGAAGGCTGATATCTACGCTGGAGATGGCTAAATGCATTCAGTGCTTCGGCAGAATAACTGTGGAGGGTGGCCAGGATGGGGGGAGGAGGGGCATGTCTTCCAGAATTTGGAGAGTTGATTGTTCATTAGGCAGGCTAGATTGTACTAGTACATGTACATATTGTATGCTGAAAATTTTAAGGCATTACATCATGTACTTTACTTTGCCTTTCCTGACAATTCAAGTATTTTTAGGTCGCGAACTGAAGAAGAGTACAACGAAAGAGAGCAACTTTTGCAGGAAATTCGGGAATTGAAGGAAGAGGCTGATTCAACAAAAAAGGAAAAGAAAGTGGAAGAAAGGAAAAAAAAGGAAACTGAGGAAAATGAGGGCGAGGAAATCCGGCGGAAAGCTATGGAGGGAATGAATAGTGAGTTGGCTTTTGAAATGGAGTTGTACCTCTGTAAATAGGACACCTTTGGGACTGCCCTAAATTGAGAGGTGTCCTGCTTACCGGGGCTGATAATGAATATTAATGATCACTTTGGGATGCCGGAAAATTAATGTCCTTATTAGAGAGGGTGTCCTACAACACTACAAGCTTCCTCAATATTCGATTGGCATTGGCACAAGCAAAACATTGTTTCTGTAGAAATGTGTACAAAAGCACATTTCCTAGCCTGGTGGGGGAGTGTCCCTTGTACGCTCTGACTGTGGCTCTGAAAGCACGAATTCAGCTATCCTAATACTTATTCTCCAGAATAAAACAGAGTATGTCTTCTTCTCTCTTCTTTATAGAGGATGAACCTACACCGAAAAAGGCGAAATTTGATGTTGGGTCTTACTTAGAGAGAAGACTCGATCTGGATGAAAAAAGACATAAGGCGGAATTGGAAAGGCAGACAGCACAACTGGAGGAGAGGAGGGCTTTCATGGAAATTTTGCTCAAGTTATCCAATTCCAACAAGTGAAATGTGAAACATGTGTAAGGTGGTTAAGTTCTTTGCAATTGGACTTACTTGGAGTAAACATATTGATGACAATGTTAAGGTTGTTGTTGAAATCTAGGTAATTGTTTTTTTATTTAAGTTCATTAAAAAGTTTACATTTTGAGAAAAAAGTATGCTCATTGCATTTTCTTGCAGAATGAAACCAGATCAGGCACTTATCGAGGCAGTGACAACTACAGTACTGATGACCTCTTATCTTATTTAATCAACTATGGACTGCATAGGTGAAATCCTATTGTTTCCGACTAATATGTTTATCCCAACTACAGTGTTCTGTCTCCTTTGGCACGGTTGTTTAAAACCCTTTGGTTCTGCTGTGCGAGAAGCGTCTAGATTTGGTGGAGTGGCTCACAAATGTTCATCATGTTCATGTCCTAAGGCTCTCTGATAACTCCAACTCCTAAGTACTCTTCAAGTGTTGGAGGGTCCAGTCCAAAGTATGCTCCTGTCTCACTCCCATATAAACAGGTGTGGCAGTTGGTCAGGAGAGCTCCGACAAGATATAACTTGCCAACAGGTTGTAGGTATAGTTTCAAGTTTTTCTTGAAGTCTAAAAAGGCCCAGTTGCTGATGAGCTTTCCGAATCCCCATTCCACTGATTCCCTCACTGAACTCATCTTGGAGTTGAAGGCACGCTGATTTGCCGTGAGGACCGCTCCCTTGAAGGGCCCAATGATGTTTCTCCTCACTGGGTAGGCTGGATCCCCGAAGATGCTCATTGGTGTTTCATCAGCCATTCGGAAGTCTGCCCTCTCCAACTCGTTCAGAAGATTACTCATGCGTAGTATGGCTGAGTCGTGGCGACGTCCTTCAACCGGGCCGTACAAATTCGCTATCAGGCCATCTGGCGTTATTCAAACAGTGCACACGTTTATGGCCACTGTAGCAGGCCCTCTGGTGATGCGTCGGTCTACAAATAGGTCGAGGGGTCCCATCGATAAACCCCCAGCAATTCATCAAAGGCGCGCCCTTCGAATGGATGGCATCGGCGTAGTTAGCGAGTCTGCCTTGGAGCCATGGTTGTTCCAGATCGGTCAAGTTCGCTGAAAAACGGCCGTACAAATCATCCAATACAGTGTTGTTCACTTCCGATAGGACGCTAAATGGCCTTCCGAACTTCTCTTCCAAATCAACAAGCCTATTAGGATAGGCCAGCCTTCGTAACAACATGCATAACGCATCCTCTCCACGGACGATACAACCGAACTTCAATTTGTAGATAGGCTGGATTCCCAGGGCGTTCCTAAGGCGAGGCAAGTCATCCTTCCTAAACCTGAACATCTTTTTACACTGCGCATTGCTCATTAATGCAAGGTCAAATCTTCTGAAAGCGTCACTGAATGTCGAGCCTCCAGCATCATCAATTCGATTAGAATTAGAAAGGCTGTACAGCAGTAAATCAGGATCGTCCGCAAGGAGCGCCAATTCTTCGTTCGAAAGTCCCGCCATTTTGACTAGCGTCGTCTGCACCGGGACGTCACGGGATAGCAGAAATGAAAATTACGTCATGACGTCATCGGGATCGAGATGGGGAAAACTACGTCATGGCGTTCTCGATCTCGATCACGGAAACGGGATAGCAGAAACTCTCTAATACTAAAGTCTGACCCAATCTAGCTGTGGAGCAATGGAATGCGCCTGAGGAAAGGCACTTTTCAGGCTCTTTTCTTGGATGCATACCTGAATGCATATTAATAAAACTTGTTGATAAATTTGCTGTACAATTAGGTTGTGAGCATTTATCATTCAATGGAACAACTCCATGTGAACTGTTGAGATCAGTATAATACTAGTTTTCAAAATCGATTTGCAAGATATTTTTGAACTAGGTCTAAATGCAGGCAAATATATTTGCAGGATTATCAGACCGTACTCGACTGGTATGGCAAACGTCCGCAACAAGTACCACGAAAATGTGCCCAGCAAGTTTTGGAAGAATTTGAAGAAGAGCGTCAGACTGAACAGTTCGCTATCCAGAACAACGCTGAGCAGTTGTATCTCAAGGAAACTGAAATTGCAAACCAACAGCATCTATTGAACATTGAGACAGAGAATCGCGAAGAAGCCGAAGCCAAAATCCAGCAGCTCTCACAGGAACTGGTAGAAATGAAGACGAGAAACCAAGAAGAGCTCCGGGTAACTACAGAAACGCTACAGCGTCGCCATGATGAACACTTCGCAGCTGTCAGTGAACAACACAATCGTGAGGTTGCCTCCTACAGGAGTGCGGCTGATGACTTGCAGGACAGACTGGAAGAAAAACACCGAGAGACTTTAAGAATGCAGAGGGAACTTGAGAGGCGCCGGACCTCTAACCACCAGACCGAGCAGGAACGAGTGACCTTGGAAAGGCAGAATAGGCAGCTTGAGAATGCATTGAGGGAAGTGAATTCATCTCGGGAAGAAAGTAAGTTTTACGGCCATATTCATAAAGGGTGTTTAGCCTAATCAGCGTACAAATTCTGCATTACACAGGTTAAAAGCCTAGAAAACTATTGTCTGATGTCTGTATGGTGCTTCACCGGAGGCATTTACCCGCAAGATAATCACACACGTACAACTTCCCTGCGTCTAAGTCCAATAGGACAAAGGAAAAGTTAAACGATCAGGCAGGCTTGTCTAGAATTTGTCCAGCACTTTCTTTTGTCCTCCCACAGTGAGCCGCAGGAAAGACGCTTGTGATCATCTTGTGGGTAAATGCCAGAGATCAGGCAGCATACAAAATGCAGAACAATAGTTTTCTAGGCCTTTAATCTGTGTAATGCAGAATTTGTACGCTGATTAGGCTAAACACCCTTTATGAATATGGCCCTTAATGTTTAGTACATGTTGGAAGATAACAGAAAAATAACCGGTATAGCATGTGTTTCTACTGCTCGTGATAGGCTGTTGCTAGACACTCACAGCGCATGCGCGTAGCTCCTACGGTGGCTCGTTAGGAACATAGCGGATTGAAATCTAGGCCAGCCCGCGATATTCGATACGTACTATAATGGATCCATACGTGGTATATTATATGTAGGACACATGAATATTATTCCTGATGGCACACGTACAATCCTGTGTTTCGTACTGACTGCATCTTGGCAAACACGGTTATTTTCTACAACGGACCTGCACAGGTAACCATGATTTCGTCTAGTCTTTAACATCTCGTTTAATTCCAGATTCAGGTGGATGCACAATATTATGAAAGTCCGTTGATGAGAGTCTCGTAAATCTGCCGCTCGTCGAATTTCGTTCAACTGTTGGGCTGGAAATCCGAGGAGAGAACATTCCGTACGACGGTAGGCCCTACATGTTTATTTAGGTGTATGTTGACCCTGGACGTGTCATAAGATGCTATCATGTTACGTACAATAATGTTGTTCAACAAATTGTTCAAATAATCAACTGTTAGTTTTAATTTTACCTACTACAAAACTGGTGGCGACAGCATTCACGAAGAGACGCTTTATGGTATCAGATCATGAGTAGTGAGATTGGAGTTGTATGGTAGGAGATGTTGAAGGGAAGAGTTGTTTTGGGGAGGGGAAGGGAAATTAAATTAAGAATAGTCCATCAGGTCAAGACTTACAAAGTCAGAAAATTTTAAAACTGGGGCTGTTTCTGGGTGCAACGCGTACGATGAGGTGTAAAGGTTTGAAATGCAAGTCTCACCAATAAATGGATACAGCCAAAGCGTTAAATTATTATTTTGTGGGCAGAAAATATGGATGTAGATTTTTGCTATGACGTTTGTTGCCGCCTCCTAGAATCCCAGAACTGCTCTTTGTAGTGCGGGAAATCTATTTGTTTGTTGTGACTAGATGTGGAAAGACGGATTATTGTACTTATTAGCCTATTAACATCTTGCCCGCAGCCGATTCTTTGCACGCCAATACCGCCAATTACCGGAACAGGCTATGGTAGTTAAGCCACACCCACTCCATGTATTAGCATAGGAATCAACCATAAAGGTTCAACTTACAAATTAAGCATTTTATAAATGTGGACAATATCCCTTTAAAGCTGAACTCCATGAACAAAAACCACAGCGCCGCAGTATGGTGGTCTACAGAAGTGCAAACGCCCTTCGAAACACCTCCAGAACATGATAGACCACCAGCGTATTTGGTGGCGCCACTGTATTCAATCTCAGGCTTTCTATCGAGACACATCAAGAGATAGTGTCCAAGTGACAGAGCCTGGGTAGACTTAGTACAATCCGTAGGAACTTGAGCACGAGGTTGGTCAGGGTTCTTTAGTGATTGCGCGCATTTAAATATGTGGTACAATGGCAATAACTTCGGCATCAACAAATAATACACCACTCGTCTGAGTTTCAGAAACTCAATTTGGTATCATTGCAAACATGTTGCACATAAATCTTATTTTATTCCTTTTGCCATAGTTTTGTTATTTGAATATATTTTCACAGAAACGCAATGTACTTGATATGAGCAATAATGCATACATGACTCGCGCGATGTGTGTGTATTTGGAGAAAGAATATTTAATTGATTGCGGTAATTATGACCAAAGGGATAAAATAAGAATTATCCTCAACCTATATACATAATGATATCTGATGACGTTGATATACGTCAAACGAGTGTTGTATTGTTTTTGAATGCATAAATGTTTTCAACTGGTGCTTTGGTAACACCATAAATGTAAACAAGGCGTGAATACTATAGAATAGTGACCGACTTTACTCTCTGGTTCGGTAAGAACCTATGCCCTCGGCCTGCAGAAGTCAGTGGATGCCATGTCTTGATGTTGCTCTATTGACTGACTCAGGGTGAATACAGTGGCGCCACCAAATAGCCTGGTAGTCTATCATGTTTCGGAGGTGTTTTGAAAGTGCCTTATGGTCGTTTGCATTTCTCTTGACCACCACCGTGGCGTGGTGGTCTTTTTTTAGTGCTCGGATCTCCAGTTTTTGTTCATGCAGTTCAGCTTTAAACCTCAACAGATTGCATTCTGACTTTTCCATATGATAGGCAAGACCCTTCTGCACGTTCACTGCAAATTTTGTTGAATTCCGAGTAGTTGATCTTATGATACTAAAGAACTGAATTAATGAGGACCCCACGAACGATGTGAGCCCAGGGTCATCTACATGTAGTATGTACATTTGAATAGGCTGACGTACTGTACATTTGCACATGGAGCACCATATTGTGCTGAAAATAGCTCTGTTTTCCTCAGAAATGGAATTCAAGGCATCAAGTTGACAGATTCATGTACCTCTTCACCACAAAAAAAAGTTGAAGCTCGTGCCTATTACGTAAAGCCGAAATTCAGGTAGTGAGAGACATCTGGTGGTAACACATGAAGTGTATCCCTCAGTATTAAGTTGGTTGATTCCTTTATGGTATTAGCCATCGTTTAACGTCCCGCGTAATTTAACCTATTACAGTTATTTACTTGTACTGTGACAATAAAGTTAACTGAACAATATTCATAATGAACATCTTCGTCCTTCACTTCCTTCCTATCACCGACGACTGACAAAATATCTTAATCCTGGTTACGCAAAATAATAATGACGTGGGGGTTCGGGACGCGATGGCGTCAATTGACCTCAAAGCGAAATATGAATGAGAACCCGCGTACCGTTTATCCCGACAGGTCGGCGCTGCGAGCGGTGCGGCAGAAGCGACGTCCTTGACGTCGTTTGAGCTGTACACTTAGTGTCATCTAAGAGGCAATTGAATGAACGTTCATGAAGTTTGGCGTTCGGATTGGGGTGTCTATACAACACAGACCTCAGACCTCAGACCTAGAAAAGTCAGACCCTACTAGAAAACACAGACCCACTCAACTAGAAAAGTCAGACCCTACTAGAAAACACAGACCCACTCAACTAGAAACGTCAGACCCTACTAGAAAACACAGACCCACTCAACTAGAAAAGTCAGACCCTACTAGAAAACACAGACCCACTCAACTAGAAAAGTCAGACCCTACTAGAAAACACAGACCCACTCAGCTAGAAAAGTCAGACCCACTAGAAAACACAAGACCCTTTTCTCCGGTCATGAAAATTGCAGGTGGCGCCGCCTGGTGCCAGATTTGGTACTATTGGCATATACTAAGTATATTCATGGATGAGGAATATATGCCAATAGTAATAGTACCAAATCTGGCCACCAGGTGGCGCCACCTGAAATTTTCATGACGGGGAAAAGGGTCTTGTGTTTTCTAGTGGGCCTGACTTTTCTAGTAGAGTGGGTCTGTGTTTTCTAGTAGGGTCTGACTTTTCTAGTTGAGTGGGTCTGTATTTTCTAGTAGGGTCTGACTTTTCTAGTTGAGTGGGTCTGTATTTTCTAGTAAGGGTCTGACTTTTCTAGGTCTGAGGTCTGAGGTCTGTGTTTTATAGACACCCGTTCGGATTGATCTTTCTCTCCTGTTCCACGGAGTCGTACGAGTCCCAGTGGCCGGGACAGGGTGATCCTACCCTGACGCTTGTTCGCTTCTGGTGCTTACCTACGCCCGCCTGTTTTGTTGTGTGAGCAGGAAAAGTCCGGACTTCGTTTGTACGTCTGCATCCGGGGCGAATAAAACGACATCACACTGCTGTCCAACAGCGTCCAGATCCACCTGTCTATTGACCGATACGATTGGCCTAAAGTAGGCTAAAGGCGCCCATGCCTTTCCAACTACTTTCCCATTTGTGGGATTATTAAAGGACCACGGTATTGCCACTTTTTCTCGACAGCCGGCGCCACCGCTCCACTCTCCAACCCAGTGACCAACTACGTTTTCGGCGAATTGACCCGATTTACTACGTACATTTTGTAATGCATTTTGTAGTTCTTGTTGCTGCCGCTAGGTGGCTCCCTCTACAACGTCGGCAGTCAAATAACGCATTAGAGATTCAATACCGTGCTCCTTTAATACATGTATGATGTTCAGGATGTTCGCACAAAGTAACTCGAGATCATCCGAGACACGAGATCATCATCACGACTGCAGCGCCACCTAGCGCAATTAAAGATAATGTATCA
Source organism: Notospermus geniculatus (assembly GCA_002633025.1). Lineage (NCBI taxonomy): Eukaryota > Metazoa > Nemertea > Pilidiophora > Heteronemertea > Lineidae > Notospermus > Notospermus geniculatus. The sequence continues at coordinate 49,251 of NMRB01001710.1, read as the reverse complement.
CGGACATTTTCGCGGGCCACGAAAATCATTGTTTATTTACATTTTGTTTGTTTATGTCTCGTCTTTCTTTGTCTTATGAGTAATTTATTGGTAGCATGCCCCTCTAGAAATTCTTTTGATACTGAAAATATTCAATTTGGTGGGTTGGCATGTCCCAAAAGTCCAAAATAACATAATGTAAACATCCCTGTTTACAAACATTAAATGTAAACAATGAAGTCGTGATACATTATCTTTAATGACAGCTTGTTCGGCTTCATGCCGCAGTGATGAGGACATGAGATGCTCATTAGATGCATCACACGGAACCGAGCTTTCCCAAATGCCGCGATATCGCCCGCATAGTCACTTTTGGCAACCGCCCAGTTAGGCCGACGACTACGGTCATGACGGTTATCTATAGGCCCTATTGTTGAATTTTGCTCAGACCATTTTGGTTCCCGAAGCTACCGCTAGAGAGTGCTGTCAGATGGTAGCTTCGGTAACGGCCGACCATTTTGTAAATGATTTATAGAATGAGCCCGGGAAATCCCCTTGCTGAGTGACCTTGACCTCGGCAAATGTAGCAACTGTCATAAGAACATGGAAGCTGACATGCCAGTGTGTTCCTCAATACTTGAATTTAACGGGATGCAAATGATCACACATATCTTCTGATCTGTGTCTGTGGCACTGGCAGGCCCCGCCAATGTTGAAAGCATCAACAGTAAAGCCTAGCCTACACTACCCGAGAATGCATCGCCGATGGACCCCGGACCGCGAACAAGAACTCAAGAATCAAACACTCTGTGGACAAAATGGCCATTGTTTCCCCGCTAAGTGCACTTTTGAGCCAGTTCACCGTGGAGAATCGTCAGCGCATTCGCCGAGTTTCTCAGGTGGCAGCACTGTGCTCCGAGTCGAACATGGCGGCTATGTCACATATCGATGTCTGTGTTGCCGACTAAAACGCGAAAGATGGATAGTTTCGGTCGAGGTGAGCGAGTTTAAGTACCAAGTAAATTCGAGGATGATCTAGTGATAATTTGATATAGAACAAGCCGAAATATAGGTGCTGAAGGAGTGTTGTTTCTTTGTTTGAAGTGGAAATGTTCGTAGTGTAGGCCGGTTGTTTGATTGACCGCAGTTTCCACGGAGTGACACTTGAACTTTTCGACTTCAAATGTAAAATCGACTAAGTAATTCCAATTAAGGAAGCTTTAGATTAATAGACGATAAACTGGAGGTCATCCTCGGCACAGTCTAAATGTGTATACCTTTCATCTTCGGTGCATTTACTCCCCGCTATGGAGTTGACATCTTCAACATTTGTGACACAGCCGCCATGTTCCGACTCGGAGCACAGTGCTGCCACTTGAAAAACTCGGCGAATGCGCTGACACTTCTCCACGGTGCAGTTGTACTCCGTGAACCGTCGTTTGTTGACTAAAGACAAAGCACTTTTCAAAAGATTAGAGAGAAAATTGTAGCTAACTTGTTTCAAAACTCAATATTTGGCCATGTTTGCTGTTCATGGTCGTCGATATTATGTACAGTGAGGATGATCATGTGATCCAATGTTACTGGCAATGACGTCACCCTCCCTGTTTTCTGGGGGCGAAATGGCCGGCCGTTACCGAAGCTACCATCTGACAGCACTCTCTAGCAGTAGCTTCGGGAACAAAAATGTTGCTCAGACAGGGTTGGAGCTGCCATTGTCTTCTTTTAGCCAAAGTAAAGAAAAGCCTATTTTTCAGTAGTGTGAACAATAGAGATTTTCTTTACTTTGGCTAAAAAAAGTAATGGTAGCTCCAACCCTGTCAGACATACAATAGAAAATCGTAACCTTAATGTACTAGTAATCGAAGGTCTGTCCAAGCGATTGGGAAAACTTTCTACTGTCCTCTTGTTGACTCGTTACATCCGCAAATACGCCGACCGTTGAATCACTTTCATGCCGTCATCCAGTAGTATGTTATCAAACACAACTAATGGTGGCTATTAGGAAAAGTGACGGGGTGTTACTTTATTACAACATCAAACAAGAAAGAGACAGTAAAGCTCGAGTCAAGTACCGATATTCCGGTTGTGGTTTCAGTGTTGGAAATGTTTTTCAAGTGGCCCCTTCACATAATATTCCTGCCTGAGAACTCGTAACATCCGATGCAACAGATAATTCAAGAGAAAAACTAACATTCAAAGGATGACACTCGATGGAATAGAACAACAGTCCACGAATCCTGGTTGTTCAATCCTCTTGCTAATGGACTACAGGTCGATTGAGTGGCTTACTCATACTACATGTCATGCATGTAGTATTGAATAATGGTGCTTCCTGAACACCAGCAACGTCCCTTCGTGTCAAATACTCTATAGGGCCGATTTTTTAAACGATGGCTAAGATAACCATCGGGTTTCATGAACCCTCAGTTGACAAACATTCTAAAAGTCAAAATGTTTACTTTGGTTAATTCACAGTTTGTCAGAAAAGCCGATGGTTAAACCGAGGTTTACCTTAACTCTCGTTTAAAAAATCGGCCCATAGTCGGGTTAATATATGAAAAACTTGGATCGCAGTCTGGATTTCTACAAGGTGATTCAACCACGAACCAGCTTATAGGTTTAACATATAGGACTTTAAAGATGATAATGTATCACGGGTATTTTTGTGGGCCACGAAATTCATTGCTTGTTTACATTTTGTTTGTTTATGTCCTGTCTTTCTTTTCTTGCGAGTAATTTCTTGGTGGCATACCCCTCTAGAAATTCTTTGGATCTCGAATGTATTGAATTTGTTGGGTTGGCATGTCCCAAAACAAAACAATGAATGTAATAAAAAAATGAAGTCGTGATACATTATCTTTAACTGCTTTTGAAGAAAACAAGGAGGCAAGAGCTGTTTTCCTCGATATAAGTCGTGCTTTCGATAGACTTTGGACCAAGGGTCTCTTATATAAAACGAAGCGAATCGGCTTCAGCGGACAGGTTCTCAACTAGTTTCGTTTATGAGCCTTCTCCTCCAAAGTTTGGCTTTCAAATGACCCGTGACCACTGCCCTGCTGTGTCCGATAATGTGCTGAATGTCGACGTGGGATTCGTTTTCCTCCATTTTTTGTAAAAACAGCGACTTTTTGTGCCATAATCGGAGCACCTAGCGGCAATTAGAGCAACTAAGATAAATACCAGTCAGACCAGTAAGACTGTTCACATAATGCATGCGCGATATAGTTCGTAATGTACCGGTATTTTATATACAATCGCAGTATTTTCTTCAGTCTTTGATACAAAAAAATTTCTGTTATTTTGATCTCGGAGGAATTAATACTCCAAGGCCCGTATTCCAGAAGCCTCCTTAACTCTAAGGTCCATTTTATGCTTTTGTATTCTGCCCTGCAAACAATAGCTAAAGGTAAACCTTAGAGTTAAGGAGGATTCTAGAATACGGCCCCAAGTCTTGATACATTGTCTACGTTTTGATACATTATCTGGTCTCTCCAACTGAAAAGTGCCTGAGGAAGACCCCGGTTGGGGACGAAAATTCGTAAGATTCTGGAAGTTGACTTCCAGAAAAACCTGATATTTGGTTTTGATCACCCGTACAATACTGTGAATATTTCATTGTTCAGAGTGGTACAGCCTTTTATTCAAGATACAGTGGAACCTCCCTTAACGGACACCTCTGCCAGGAGGACACCTCTCTAATCAGGACACCACTGTTCAGTCCCAAACTGGTCATTTCTATTCATTTCAACCTCTGTAATCAGGACACCTCTCAATTACGGACAGCATTTGTCAGTCCCGAAGGTGTCCTTAATAGAGAGGTTCCACTGTACATGTAGTAACCAATTTCCCCTTACTTGATTTAGTCAGATTCTCAAACTGATGGGTCTGTATGCCATTCCAGTCATTCATTATTGCATGGGCCTCATCTAATGCCGAAGACGTATCCCCTTCTTTTTGTAAGTCCGTGGCGGGCGGGCAGGTCCTCCAACTGGTTTTCTGGTTGGCGGATCTGATCGTGGACGGCGGACAAGTTATACTTAGACTTACTATTATTTTAAACAGCTCTCAGCTTTTATTCTTCACCTTCTTCCTTTTTCTGTTTCTTCAGTTAATCCTCTGTATCCGTCATCTCACACTTGTAAATATATGTTATTGTATGTAGTGGATAGCCATGGTAACAACTCATACCGCGGCATCCACTATAAATAAATTGAATAAAATAAGAGAAAACTGATCGTCTATTGTATCCATGATGAGGTCAGCTAAAATCCCTCTAACTTGTACAAATTCCCGTACATTGCTTCGGTTAGTGTAGAATATGTCAGTACATTAATCAGTTGACAGATATTTGCGATCCTTTCATAAGCGAAGAATGTGCAATATACATCCATCTGACAGTCAAGGGCACACTCGACGATACTGGCAACTTTTTTAGTTTCTATGATTGTTCCGTTGTGAGGCTTTGACGTAATCATCTCAAACGATGTTAATGCAAAGTCGGTATCTGAAAATAAAAGTCAAGGGTGGTAACGTCATGGATGCGAAAACAAACAGACTTTGCACATCACACGTTTTCTTATTGCATTCAGCAGACCTCGTCTCCACACTGAAAAAAAATTTCGGCTCATGTTGAGTACTTTGGGCTACTCATCAGTCATTTTGTCCGTGAGATGAGTAGAAAGGTACTAATTGGGTACTAATTGGGTACTCATCGGGCCAAGGAGCTCCATCGGGAGTTCCTTGCTACTCGCTATGAGTATCTTTCTACTCGCTATAAGTACCTTTCTACTCAATATGAGTACCTTTCTACTCATCTCACGGACAAAACGAGTACCCCGAAAGTACTCAACATGATTAGGATTTTTTTTTCAGTGCATGTACTTGCAAGCCCTGTCATGCCTTTTACAACCAATGAGTGAGAATGCCTACCATATGACAGTGCCCACTTCATTGATTGGTACGGTTGGCAGACGAAATTCTTGGAATAAGTTTTCAAACTTGAAACAAGAATTACAACTACACAGCAAATATTTTGTCTACAATCAAAAATACAGGGTGTCCCAAAAACGGACCAATTTCGTTTGCCTAGCGTTTTATTGCCTTCAGTAGAAAGCAAGCTGTTGATATGTATACAGTCATATTCGGGTATTCGAAAACCCTGGACTGAGAAACACTGGACTGGACTGGATTGGATTGGATTGTGACTCACTGGTCTCCTCCACCTGCCAGTCATTGGCACATGTCTGACGACCCTGTGGAAATGAAAATGATGTCAGCTGATATAGGCCTATTTGCCGAAGAATTGTGAAATGGTACATGTTCTGTCCGAAGCAATCGAATATGCAGTGAATATCTTAGGAAAGTCTTTTCTAGAGTTTCAGTCTTTTCTAGAGTTTCAGATTGTAAAGTTCCACTTGAAAAAGACCCCGGTTGGGGCCGAAAATTCGTGAATTCTTGAGATTGACCTCTTGCTTATTATCAATATCTTAGGAAAGATGTTGCATGACCTCATGTCTGATTGTGTTGGTCCTATGATATGAACTTTGGAGGCATGTGAAAAATGTGTCTCCAGTGGGATGTATGTAGGCCTATGTGTGACAGAGGGAATTGAAGTGGGACCTCTTAGCCGACACCTCTGTCAGCAGGACACCTCTATATTAAGGACACCAAAATTCAGTCCCAAACTGGTAGGTACTTTCTATTCATTTTGACCTCCGTAATCAGGACACCATCAGTCAGTGGTGAAGCTGTCTTTAATAGAGATGTTTTAAATACTGGTACCATTTACAGGTTTCATTTTCTGCATTTTAACACCAGTAGGCCTACAATCATTCAGTCGGTTGTTTTGGAGCATGTTCAGTTTCCTTGCAGTCAATTTAGTTGTTCTAAAAGAGTATCCATACTTGTATAGGCTATTGAAAACCCTAAATCAAAACACTAGCTTTCGAATAGCTCAGGGCCCACGGCCTACCCATGTTCTGATTTGAATTATTGCATAAAACAAAGGACGTTTTGACCATGAAGACCCGTGGATACAGAATCCAGGTGGTGGAGAGCAGTGAGTCACAGTCCAATCCAATCCAGTGTTTCTCAGTCCAGGTTTTTCGAATACCCGTCATATTCCAGCAAGATGGGGCAACTCCCCATTGTGTTAAAGTAATGGTTGAATTTCTGGAACAGTACTTTTCTGGGGACAGACAGAAAACCCGTCGAACGGACAATCCTTGGCCCCCCTTATTCACCAGACTTGAATCCCCAGATTAATTCCTTTGGGATACCTAAAGGATCGAGTGTACAGTACAATCTTTAGACACAAGAAAGACTTAACCAGAACATATGGAGAGAAATTAGGCAAATTCCAGACGATATGATGAACAGAGTAGCCTAATTGACAATTTCAATGTGCGTGTTTCAGCTGTTATCTAGCAGAGAGGGGCATGGATTGAACAGATCACAAATTACTAAGACAATTTCTTGACTGGTGGGTATTTCTGAAAATTTCTGAACACTAACACCGTTAAAAACTAACACTAAAAAACTAACACCGTTAAAATCTCTACTTCCAAGGAATATGTGGACAAAATATCAAAGGAAATTTTTGAGTTAAATTTTGAGAAAAAAATGAGGTCCAATCAAAATTCGTCAGTTTTAGGGACTCCCTGTAAATCATCTCTTTGTATTTCTGGTACATTCTTGTTCGTATTAATATCAACACCGATTATCTCAAATATCTCATAAACCACCAAACCAATTTAAATGCGGTTTTCTGCATAAGGTCATAAATCTTGTTGACTACAACTGGGCATCAATGTTTTTGCACAAGATTCACTTCTCCATTGCGTAATCTGTCATTGAAGAAAGGTAAAAAAAACTTTTTTGTTTCTGGATTTTTCACCAAAATTCCTTTACTAGAATGAAGTTATGCCAAAATAAAGGTGATTAGCAAGTTACTGTCAAAATACGTTGTTTTGTTTTTGAGAGATTGACGTTTTAGTAAAGCTATATCAACACCACTTGTGTTCCACTACCAACAACTTATGAGACGGCCCCTACATAATAATGCAAACCATACACCATGCATGGGTCACTGTATAGGCATAGATAAATGTTGTGACCTGTACTGGTTATTCATGACATTGTATTGCAAAAACAGGCATTGGGAAAAAACTTAGTAGCCTTTGTCATCTTTGTTACTTTGAAGTTAACCAGTGCATGATTTGGTCACTAAAGCCTGCACACACTTGAAAAATTATTATGTAACACTTTTTGCCACATAGGACTTAACGCTGTTCTATAGATCTATGGATTTTGTATGCACTGACGGCCTACACAAGGGACATGAAGTATGGTTGGGACCGTCTCATAAGTTGTTGGCAGTGGAAGACAAGTGGTGTTGACATAGCTTTACAAAAACGCCAATTTTTCAAAAACTAAATGGCAGATTTTGACAGTAACTTGCTAAATCACCTTTATTTTGGCATAACTTCATTCTAGCAAAGGAATTTTGGGAAAATTCAGAAACAAAAAAGTTTTTTTCGACCTTTTTTCAACGACAGATTACGCAATGAAGAAGTAAATCTTGTACAAAAACACTGTTGCCCAGTTGTAGTCAACAAGATTTCTGACTTTATGCAGGAAACCGCATTTAAATTGGTTTGATGGTTTATGAGATATTTGAGATAATCGGTGTACAATCGAATAGAGAGTATAAATTCTTTCAAAACCTATCCGTAACCCTTGTCACCTAATGAATTAAATGAGGTCGGGTTTACACGGATGTATACGGTATACGGACATGCTGGCGAACAACGCCATAATATACGGTTCATGACCATGAAACCTTTGTTTGTCATCGTGTCCGTATACCGTGTACCTCTGTAAACTCGGTCTAAAGCTGCATTTAGCTGACACGCGGAATGCGGTATAGGGCCGCGGAATCCCCGGCGGAAGCGATTTGTTGTATGCGAAATGCATTGAACTTTCCGCTTACCGCGTTCCGCAAACCGCATACCGCGTGCAGCTAAATCCAGCTTTAGGCCGGGTTAACGTAGAAGTATACAGTATACAGAAGTATACGGCGTGCCTTCAACTCGAATAAACGTCTCATTTTTTGCATGTACAGGCATTGACTGATGTTTATCTACAGCTGATATCTTGAACATTTCAAATACACCGCACCGATTTTGACACGGTTTATTGCAAGTGAAAGGAAAATTTGTTGGTCATATTTCTGCATCAGAATTTTTGAAATTTGAAAATATCAAAATAATGTAATAGCTCATCAGAAAAAAAAATGAAAATCAGAATTTTTATTTTGTCATTTTATTTTCATTTTTATAGTAAGTCTGATAGAACGGAACTTTCCAAAGATTTTGAAATTTGTTTCTTCAAAATCTGTTGCGTGGTTGCTGAGAAATTTTCCCGTTTTGCAGAAAATTCAAGTTGATACCATTAGATAAAGCTAACCTTAGATTATAGGTTTACCTTATTTTGAAATTTTTTGGCGTTAATTCGGAGAAAATCAGAATTTTGTAAAAAATCAAGGAATTCTCAAATTATCAAATATTTGACAATCCCAAACAGCAACCACTCGACAGATTTTGATGAAAAAAAGGACCAAAATTCTCAGAAAGTTCCATTCTACCAGAACTACTCTCAAAATGAAAATGAAATTAGGAAATATAAAGTTTGATTTTCAAGGTTTTTTCTGATGAGCTATTACATAATTCTGATGTTTTCAAATTTCCAAACTTTTGATGCGGAAATGTGACGAACAAGACCTTTCATATGCAACAAACTGTGTCAAAACTGGTGCGGTAGTACTTGAAACATTCAAGATATCACGTGCAGATAAACATCGGTCAACGCCTGTATATGTACACTCTTGTAGAAAAATGAAATGGCCAGGGCCATTGTGCTCACCTGAATGATTCACCTGGTGAATGTTGAAGGATCAGTACAGATAAGACAAAGCTGAACACACCAAGTTGGAAGAATTATTTTCATTATCTGATCAGTATTATCAGTCAATCACATAAACTCAGGTGATGGCACCCAGAAGGAGTACAATTTCTGAATACAAGTGGTATTTGTGAACAAACTGCTTTCCTGCCTAGGTCACAGATGTCAAAAATTCTATTTTTCAAGATGGCCACCTGGTGGCCACACGTGACGTTCCCTGGGACTGAAATTTTAGCAGGAATGTACAGGATACTTGCATAGATATTTAGACAACATTGAAACATCGTAACATTTACTACTGATAAGATATGACCAAAGTCAATTTTTCAAGATGGCTGCCTGGTAGCCATGTTGAAGTCCAATCGAACCGAAATTTGGCATATAAGTAGACAGTACCAAGACACATATTTAGGCACGGTTAAAGCATCCTAGCTACCACTATTTATGAGGTGTTGGTCGAAGTCCATTTCTCAAAATGGCTCCCTGGCGGCCATATTTGACCTCGAATCTGACTGAAATTTGCTATATATTTATATGGTACCTAGAGACATATTTTGACAAGGTTAAAACATCAGACCTACTCCTATTTATAAGATGTGGGTCAAAGTCCATTTTTCAAGATGGCTTCCTGGCGGCCATATTTGAAGTCCGATCGGGTTGAAATTTGGTGCACTTGTGCAGGGTGCCTAGATATATCTTCACACCAAATCACAACACTCTATGTCAAACAGCCATGAAATGTGCCACCAAACAGTGAATTTTGAACTTTGACCTTTGTGACCTTGAAAAGTAGGCCAAATCAAAAACCCCGGATTTATGTGATGTACATGTAGTCTCATCAGAGGAACCCACCATAAAAGTTTCGTGGTTCTAGCTAACAGCGTTCAGGAGATATGGCCGAAAGAAGGTTTTCACAAAGCGCCCCCTACAGGCCAGAGTGTACAAGCAGCAGCGCCAAGTTTCGGTCCAGACATAGTTTTTACCATAGGGTACCTGTATACCAAATTTCAAGTTCGTACCCCAAGCGGTTTAGAAATGTGCGACCCCTGTTAACGACGACGGACGACACGCCATGGGAGAAGCTCACCTCACAGAGGTCAGCTAATAAAAGGACAGCAAGTTTTCCTAAATATCTCAAAAACCATTGGAGCTACAGCAATGGTATTCGCACCCAATCTGCAGCAACATGTTGGGCATAGAACCATGGTGGTTTGCCAAAAACCAATTTTAATTGATTGAGAGAAAAATGACATTTTATAAAATCACTTTGATGACAATTTTTGAAAAATTGTCCGATTTCAAATTTCTTCATTATATAGAACCATGGTGGTTTGCCAAAAACCAATTTTAATTGATTGAGAGAAAAATGACATTTTATAAAATCACTTTGATGACAATTTTTGAAAAATTGTCCGATTTCAAATTTCTTCATTATATTCAACTTGCCTGACTGGTCAACATCTGCAACTGCAACATCTTCAACTTTTCCCTTTTATAATCTCAAGAGAAAATGCCTCTTTTGGCATTTTTTAGCACTACTCACACAGTCATGTAGAAACACCTCTGGGTCAGCCCACTTTACGGATTATATACATGTACTCTAAAGTCTAGGCCGAGTTCCAGTTCAGTTGTCACGTTATGCACCAAATGAGGAAGTGACACTGACTTCAACCCATGTCGTTTCAGTGCAAAACCTCATTAATACCATGAACTGGCTTTTATTGTAAAAGGAAGTTGGGTCATACTGTCAATGCAGTAAACTCGAGTTTAAACCACCGGTTCATTATGTTCAGAAACACACCCACAATCGAATAAAACATAACATTAAGGGCCATATTCATAAAGGGTATTTAGCCTAATCAGCGTACAACTTCTGCATTACACAGGTTAAAGGCCTAGAAAACTATTGTTCTGCCTTCTGCTAAATCAACATGCATGAATGATAGTGCGGATTAAATGTAAAAAGACCTCCCCTACTCTAACCGGACACTGTAGTTTCATATCCCAAACGCGCCGCGCGTTGAGCCGCCCTTCTATTGTTTGCCATAATTAGCAGCGCCCGCGGCCCGCGCGCCTCGCATTTATTGTTCCATTAATTGTTTAACAGCCCACACGAAGCCCACCTTATTACAAGGTGATTCAATAATACAGTAGAACCTCGCTATTGCGGACACCCTTGGGACTGAGCTCAGCTGTCCGTAATAGTGAGGTGTCCGCAATATTGAAACTCCATCAATAACGGACACCAGGTGGCTCTGTAGTAGGTCAATGGTATTCATTCCCTTGAGGGCTCACTCTACCGCATTTGAGGGCAAGGGTAAACTCAAATCAGGAATGATTTCATTTGATGTAAATTGTTGATTAGAAAACTATCTCTTGAACAATTTAGGCCTACAATTCACAAATATTTTCAACAGCTCAACATTGAACAATCTTTGAAAACAAGAATCAGGCAGCTTGTTAAGACCACAGATAGCTATATGCATTACAAAGTGGACAGTGGGCTGTGTTTCCATCACATTTGCCATTTTTCAACAAGCACTTTTTCATTACACTCATTTATTTAGAAAAGAAAGAGTCCAAAGTTGACTGCCCAGCATTAGCCTAGTTTTCCACGCAGAATCACGAACAACGGACTGAGACAAGAGAGTCCAAACAGAGCCGTTGTCCCACTACCAAACTAAAGAATTCAGTCATTCAGTGTGTTCAGGTGTTAATTAAAAGTGATTAGTACATGTATGATCATAAACAATCATGAATGCACATGTAATAGGAGCTGTCAGCGAATTGACCACTAGGTGTCACTAGGGCCCAATTCAATGCATCTAGCGGACCCAGTCATTATCGATCGAGCAGCGATCATAATAGATTTCCTGTACATTTGGTCCGCTAAGACTGTGCTGCCATCTGTTAGCAATATGCGCGGCTGACTGCTCCCATTAGCACCCCACGTTTGGTCATTTAATCACCTACCACTGACCACTTTGTGAATGAAAACTTTGAAAATGGCTTCAAATTTTCACCTGCTGTCCGTAATAGTGAGGTTATGGGACCCAATTTTCCAGAAATCGACTGTCCGTTGTCCTGAATAGTGAGGTGTCCGCAATATTGAGTTAAATTTATATTGAAAATGGCTTGGGAAAATTCGGGACTGGACAGATCTGTCCGTAATCTTGAGGTGTCCGCTGTATTGAGATGTCCGTTAGGTGAGGTTCTATAGTGCCAGCGTGAGTTAATGTACAGTGACTTTGTTTACCATTCGCTCGCACAGCCCTTCTGGCGCTGGTCATTCATGGTCACTGTAGAGGAGGCGGGGCGAATCGTTGCGAATCAGCGAGAGCCAATCATGGTTGTTCTATTCAATAAGGTGGTGGACGAGGGTTGGTCTTGCCGCGCGGCGTATTCGCGCGCGTCTTTAATGAAAGAAACCTATTAGGTTTCTTTCATAAAAAGACGCGCGCGCTGACACAACGCGGTAAGCCCAACCCTCCTCGACCACTTTATTGAATAGGACAACCATGATTGACTCTCGCTGACCTAACAATACCATACTCGCCCCGCCTACGATGACAATGGCAATGAATGACCAGCTCGATCGTTCCTGCTGGACTTCAACGCCCCCATGCGACCGGTGTGTTAGAATCTGTTTTCTTTGGAAGAGTAATCAATGAGACGGGCGATCAATCCCCCATCTTGGTATCCCAAACGCGCCGCCCGTTGAGCCGCCCTTCTATTGTTTGCCATAATTAACGAGCAGCGCGCGCGGCCCGCGCGCCTCGCATTTATTGTTCCATTAATTGTTTAACAGCCCACACGAAGCCCACCTTATTACAACTCAAAAGGTGATTCAATAATAACCGACTGTGGTCGCTTAATACACAGTATACATGTGGTAGACTCTATATGCCAGCGTGAGTTTAATATTGTACAGTGACTTTGTTTACCATTCGCTCGCACAGCCCTTCTGGCGCTGGTCATTCATAGTCATTGTAGAGGAGGCGGGGCGAGTCGTTGACATTGTTAGGTCCGCGAGAGCCAATCAATGTTGTCCTATTCAATGAGGTGGTCGACGAGGGTTGGTCTTACCGCGCGGCGTCTTACCGCGCGGCTTTAGAGAAAGAACCCTAATCTGATTTGGGCCGCGCACGAGGCCCGCCGCGGAACAACTGGGGTATATTACCGCAACGCCCAGGTGGGAACAGATCTATGGAAATCAATAGAAAGCATTCTCGGCGTTTATCACAGCGTTTTCCCGCATCGGCGAACGCTGCAGCAAAATGCGGGTGATCCACTGACTTGATGACGAGTTTACGATCAGTTGACGACTTGTTCACGACGGCAGTCGTGAACACGTCGTCAACTCGTCGTAAACTAGTTGCAAACTGATCGTAAAGAAATGACGTAACGTTGAAGCTGATCCACCGAAAAAATACTCTGGTACAGAGCAAACTTTACGATGAGTTTGCGACCAAATCAAACATGTTTGATCTCGTCGTAAACTCGTCGCAAACTAGTCGTCAACAAATTTCAGTCGTGAACGAATCGCAAACCCGTCCTGAACGAATCGTGAATGCTGATCCACCTGCCACGATTTTTCGTCGTCAACTAGTCGCAAACCCGTCGTGAACAAGTCGCCAACTGATCGTAAACTCGTCGTAAAGTTGGTGGATCACCCGCAAAACGCGTCAGTGGGGTAAAGTAGCTCGCACACGAGCGTTTTATCCGGCGTTTAGGCCGTGCGCCTAGGGGCGTTTATGAAACGCCGAAATGAGCGCATATGGTAAGCGCAGGGTTGACGCACTGCATGCACCAACTCTGCGTTTGTAAACGCAGACCTCTGGGTGAACGCATTGGTTTTCAACATGTCCAAAACTTTTTCGAAAACGCAGAAGAGTGCGTCTATTGACGCAAACGCTGCGTTTAAGAACGCATGAAAACGCATGAGAACGCATGAAAACGCAGCGTTCCGACGGGCCTGTGAGTACCGGTAGTTTGAGGACTTGCCAATGTGAGAGAGAGGGGACTCTCTTTGACAGCACAGGGTTCCTCAGGGCTTAGGGCCCATACAACCTTACTGGGCTTAATAATTACTTGCTAAAGTTCCCCGTTTATACAGACCAATGCACACAACTAGCAACCGACTACATGTAAGCTAGCTCTGTTTTATGAATATCAGCCAGGGTTTCCTAGTTGGTACATACCGACTTCAAGTTTAGTTCCAACTTAAGTTAGACTTAAGCTCAATTTCGGCTTCAGCCGCAGTGGTGCATACGGGCCTATGTGCATGTAAAGTTTCGGCCCGATCAGACATCCAGTATGGCCGCCAGGTGGCATAACCCCGAAATCATCAAAGTCCAGTACGGTAACTCGGGAATGACTTGACCCAGATTGCTCATAACTGATACATGTACATGTATGTTCCTCCTCTGTCATTAGGCTACACTACATGTATTATGTCCAACCAGGTGAGCACATGGTCCATGGACCATTTCATTTCAGATAAGTCATTATTCCGCCGCCTCTTCGAAAAGGCATTGGATAAACTGTGCGTCGTTGCACATGAGGTTCTGAAACGCAGTTTAGAAGAGAAAGAAGGGAGCGACTAGAAAGGGACCATCATATCACCCCAATATCACCGTGGGCGCGGTGTCGCCCTCAGCGAGCGAGCACTCAATAAGGACCTGTGTGAAATCCATCGGGATGAGTACGGGGGTGATCAACCTACATGTATAGTCTGGCGCCATATGCACAAAACATCTTAAGTGTAATTTTTGGAGAATTTCCCAAAGAATTTCCTTAAGTAATCATCCTTAACCTGAATGGTATGCACAAAGCATCTTAATATGAGAATTTTCTTAAAAATATCCTTAACTTTAAGGTACCTCATCAAGTTTCTTAAGTGAAAATTTTGTCCTTATTTCCAGCAAAAAATACAGAAATTGTGTCTTTGACCTATTCAAAGATGTAGCGCAGCATCATTTCTTCATATTATTGTTGGTTACACTGAAGACAATGAAGTCAGAGGGTGGTACGGGTACCAGTGATAATTCGGGACAATGAAAATCCTTTTGATTTTGGCTTGGTGAGGGGATTTCACTTTGATAGAACGGGTATACTCTTAATTTAATATCAATCTTCTTGCTGAAGATAGATTGACAGAAGCCATGCAGTTCCTGCCTTACTAAGAGAAATCCTACTGAGTTGAGAAAATTCCTATTACTTAAGGAAATGCTTAACGTGTGCAACCATGTGCTCTTGAAACAGGGATTCCCTAGGCATTCCCAGTGTGAGCTATTGTAACAGTGAATTCTATTGGCTAACGCACAGGCTAAATTTAGCTCTAGGCCTAAGAGAAATCCTACTGAGTTGAGGAAATTCCTATTACTTAAGGAAATTCTCAGCTCAGGAAATTCGTAAGGTGCTTTGTGCATACCACTTGAAGGATTTCCTTAGCTAAGAATTCTTTTACGAGGTTAAGGATAATCTTACACTTAATATAAGGATTTTTTGTGCATACGGGGCCTGGGCCAATATTCATAAAACTACTTAAGTCAAAGTGTGACACTTATCCTTTGTTCAATACAAAAGATAAGAATCACACTTTGACTTAAATGTGTTTATGAATATGGACATTGGCCCCGTATTCATAAAACTACTTAAGTCTAAGTATGATTCATGTACTTATCTTTTGTGTTGAACAAAGGATAAGTGTCATACTTAGACTTAAGTAGTTTTATGAATACGGGGCCAGGAGCTCGATGGACGTAAGTGTTATATCTGTCAGTGTTTCTGTGGGTGATTGTGTCCCCTTATTGTTTGGGAAACGCTAGCAGATAGATCGACATGTTTCTCTGTGTGTCCTCAATTGTCAAGTCGCCGCTTAGTCCGTTAAACAATAGGAGGGGAACACACACAGATGGGAAACACTGGCAGATGTTACACCGGTAGGCCTATGTCAGTCAAACCCCTAGTAACCGGACAACAATGAATTTAGGGTTACTCTAAACGGTCCAACGCACCAGCTGAATTTTCCCTGGGGACGAATTTTCCCTGGGGACGAATTTTCCAGGGACGAATTTTCTGGGGACGAATTTTCCCTGGGGACGAATTTTCCTTGGGGACGAATTATCCGGGACGAATTTTCC
>NMRB01001710.1:0-13586 GCA_002633025.1 Notospermus geniculatus | reverse complement strand
GAGAGCAGAATGTACGTCAGATCGCAAAAATTTTTGGTCCTGTTTCGAGTCCTTCCTAGGGCCTACCACTCCACCGGCTTTCATGATCCTGGGCCTTGCGGTTGCGAAACGTGCCATGCAGGTTCACGGACGACACACACACAGACGGACGCCACTCAGTATACATATGACTAGCTCAGCTGAAAGCTGAGCTAAAAAGTAGAGCATTAGAAAGAAATGTCGGATACTTCTTGGATAATTACATGTAAAAGAATGAAGCATACTTACAAATCAGACAATGAAATTCCCCCGTCAAGTTTATATGCAACGGGCTACCATCTGATCTGAAGCCTAGAGAGGGAAGGATGTTCCATGTCGCTAATGCAGAAGAACTTGTGGAAATAACTAACACCGAAGCCACTCGACCCAGCGTTAAGGCACATTTAAGCCAGGCTTTTGTACAACACAATCCATGTTCCAACCTCGGAGCAATCAAAGCACATTCTCCCTGACCCGCAAACCCCAAATACTTGTCCGATGAATTCCAGTTGTTGGCCTTGCGATACTTGAGAAGGGGTACTTGTTGATTTCTATGGTTGGGATGGCCTCGCGCACTGACTGCAACGTCTGCTCTTTCATTGTTCCGAACACATCTAGAGCCATCAGAGTGACCATTGAACCCAACACACTGCAAAAGAAAACAGCACTTTAAAGGTTTTCGGTTTATTCCCCTGGTGGCCAAGCTCGGACCGAAACTTGGTGCCGGTGTCTGAGGTCATCTGACCTACAGGCACATATGTACCAAGTTTGTGTCAAAAGCCCCAGCGGTTACAACACGTGCTCTACTAATGGACGACGACAACAGACACCGCATGACGACTATAGCTCACAGGTGAGCTAAAAATGCCCTATTTGGCACTCAGTGAGTTCTCAAATCATTATAATTTTTTTCCAAAATACAGCTCACCCTCGCTATAACGCACCTCACCATAACGTACTCCCGGATATAACGTACTTTTCCAATGGATCCCCATTTTTTGCAAAATCAGCAAATTCCAAGAAAAGCCCCGGCCCGATGATCAACTTAAGCTAGATCTGCTGGTTAAATGTGCTCCACATATGGCAAAAGGGTGTATAAATAACGACGGTATGTTACTCAATTTACTTGATATTCTAAACTTAGTTTTTACACTTCCTAGTACATAAAATATTCTTTTAACAACGATAAAGCCCATGAAATCAATGTCTGGTTCTGCAAGGCAAGTCCCATGTTGCATGACAGTGCGTTTTGTCCCGTAACATGCCAGGAACAGAGCTCCCTCGCTATTACGTACCCCTCGTTATAACGTACTTTTGCCATGGATCCCAGTGAGTACGTTATAGCGAGGGTGAGCTGTACCAGTAAATTCAACACAATGGCTGAACAACTTACGGTAAACTAGAAGGTAAAATTTGATAACATCTGCTGAGGGACAGGTGTTCTAAACCCTTCAGGTTCATCACCATGTCATCTAAGATGTCAGAGGTCAGCAGGGTAGCATCACTCAGGTCTAATTCCTTCAAATGGGGACAGGTACGGATAAGGTTACGTACATCTGAAATGAACATGATTAGACTGATTGTTGAAATCAACTGCATGTAATTTTCTTCTAAAGAATTTCTCCAATTAGTGTATTTCAGCATTTATAGTACCGGTAAACATAAAGTCATCTCCAAATTTCGCAAATTCTCGACCTCAACTGGGGTCTTCCTCAGGCACTTTGTCTTTCTATAGAGATCCCAGAGATTCACTTTTGGGATCTCCACTAGAAAGTGCCTGAGGATAAGAAATGGATAAGCCTCAGTCACTGGAGTATTTTTCTATCCATTTTTGTTATGGACATTCCAACCATTACTCATATCCCCTCTTACAGGTGCAGAACTGGACTTATTGATTTTTCACCTTCCAGCCCCTTTGGAGATGACGTAATGTTTACTATCATTTTGTGTGTCAGTTTTTGTGCTCTATGTTGGATATTTCAGCATTTAGATACAAACTGCATTTCATATCAAATCTGGGCTGTCAGTGTGGTGTAGTGGAAGCATCAGCACCTGTCGCTGTCGAAGTTCTGGGTTCAATTCCCGTTGGACTCTTGTTCATGTGATAGACAGGAGACGGTGACTCCCTTACCTTGATCAGAAAGCATCTCCCTTGTTCCGCTTAGGTTCAGTTTTAGAAGGCTTTTAGGTAGGCACAGCACGAGTAAAGTGATTATTTCACGGTCGAGGTATGTCCAGCCCACATTGAGCGATTCCAAACTGAAAGCATAAAATGACAGTGTCGCTGTTTTAGCTTGGTTGTTCTCTCTTAAATTATTCAAGTTAGGGAAATGTGATTAAACACCGCATCAAGCAGTACTCTACACGAATCGGTTTTTACCATGTGCAGTTCGTAATGATTTCTGATAATCCGTCCACAGTAAGATTTCGACAAGATGATAAATTCAGCGCAAGTAACTGTCTGTTTAGGCCAAGGTAACTGGAATACAGAATCAATGAAGGAATTGTAACAACAAGAAAATGTGAGGCGGTGTAGGAAAACCCATGCCGTCGGATGTCACATTTGAGTAAAGTGTTAATGGCCTTGGTGAACAGTTGCAGATCAATGCACAGGCAATCTGACAGCCCTTGTTGACCATTCAGCGACATTCAACAGGTTTCCTAGACAGCCACACAAATTATCACATAATAATCTGTCACATGAACAGCGAGTCTGATGGAGGATCGAACACGGACCCTCCGAGGTGACAGGCACAGAAGTTTCCACTACGCCACCCTGACAACCCATATTACAAGCTGGATTGTTCACTATCACTATCAGGTCTTACTGACAATACACAGAAGCAGACTTTAGCATTTGGAGACTTACTGGCATACACTTTCTGTCAACTGGCAGCTCTCTAGGCTGACTTTTTTCAAGTTGTTACACCTCGATAAGAGCTTCTCCAGTCCTTCAGTCTTTATCACAGCCATAGAGAGATCAAGGTATTGTAACTGACATGGTCTGAAAAAAGATCACCAATTCCATTAAAATTCTGCAGTATACACACTATACAGTACTATATCTTAAGTACATGTATAAGCAATTTACAGGTGCCCTGAGTCGATACTGAAGTGGCTCATGGCTCTAACTGTGGAGACATCATACTCAACAATTTCATTTTCTACACGTCACACATACCTGACAGAATTGATGACCTGAGACAGTGTGTGAATGGGTGTGGAAATCTGAAAAGATAATGCTGCTTCAGAGCTTTTGGCCACATTGCAAAGAGTTTCATTCTACAGTTTCAGATTGTAAAGTTCCACTTGAAAAAGACCCCGGTTGGGGTCGAAAATTCGTGAATTCTGGAGATTGACTTCTTGCTTATTATCATTTGCAAAGAATAGGTGCGCAGAGGTTGCAGTAAAATATCTGAAGTTGTTTCAGAGACTTAGGGGAGGAGGAGGAACACTGACTTGTACCGTATTTATGCGTATTTAAGCACATGCACTTATAAACGAAAATCGCTTGTTTTAAGGCCTTTTTTCTGTCTTCGTTTCGCCCGATTATATTCCAGCACCTTCCCGAGAACTCCTGCACTGAGGGTCTTGTTTCCTAGGTCTAAACGTTTCCACAATGACTCGTCCATCCTTAAAGAGATACATGAAAAACTTTTTTTAATACCTGTAGTAGAAAATCTACCGTTGTGATCATCAAGCCATTTTTTACCAACTCTAAAGACTGCTCCCAATCCTTAGCCTATATACTTACCCTAATCTGTGCCATCTTTTACAAACAGATGCACATCTGACCAGCATGAATCTTGGTAACCATTTGAATATAGCAAGAACCATTTCATCTGATAATTTATTGATCATACCTGAAAAGGAAGTCAAGCACGAATAAGATTGATGCTCATAAATTTATCACACAGTGGCAGGAAACAGCAGCACAGCACTAGACTAGAGATTCCACTCAACATAGAATTCAGAGGATGGCTCAACAACACTTAACTTGCTATCTGTTTCATGCTGCTTCCTAAGGACACTTACATAGAAGTTAGGAGGATAGTATAATGTATGCATCGGATGCAGTTGCATTTTTTCAAAATCAATATGGTGCTTTCCCTTCCAACTCACCCTCTCCAGTGAGAGTGTATGACTTCCTTTTTCTTGTGATGCCAAAAATATGGTCAACTGGACTAGAATCAATGACAAAGTTCTCAGAGCGAGATTCTGGGTTGCAGAGGTTTTCACAACTTGAGTCAGTGTTACTGTTACTGCTGCCTGGGCTGCTGTTGAGGAAGCTGAATGTGTGAGGTCCCTGAAAACAAAAATATCAAAAACTGGTACAAGATCAGAACATGATTTTTTTTTCAACCTGGCTTGACATGGAAGTTGGACTCAAAACTTTTGGCAAAAAGTACAATTCGAGCTGTCATATATCTTTCATTCAACCATCATTCCAATCTGACATATAAAAAATATTGTACTGTAAATGTTGTTGAGACTGAGAGTGAACAAGATTCATGAATTATTCCTGAAATAGCAAGCATGCATTTCATCAGATACCTAGGCCTTAGCCAAAAGTCCAAAGAATTGTTCAAAGATTTCCATTTCAAACTTCAAACTCAAAATCAAACTGGCCCCTAAAATGCCACTCTAGGTACCTGCAGAGGGTGTATATTTTCTGTATCACAGCTGCAAGGTGGAGTTGGTCCCAGGCAAAGATCTTGACTGTCATCATCAATCAGAGATATTCCCATCTCCTCAAGTATCATGCTTGTGTTTTTATCTTCCATCTCCCAAGACTTTCGAGACTTCTTGGACTTCACATTGGAAGACGTTTTCTTTCTGAAAGTAGGCTAAAAAATGTAAGGACGGGCCACTGGCCCATGCCACAGTTAGGGCTAGTTCTAACAAGTCAAGGGGCCTACAACAATAGGTAGGCCTAGCCTAAATCACAATGATAAAAAATACGGGTGACATCTTGAGGCTCTATTAGGCCTATTATAGGCCTACATGAGCATGAGCCCTAGCCTAGGGCTAGGCTAGGCCTATCTGCTGTAGCTAGCCCTAGCCTAGGCCTACTGCAAAATTGACCGTGAATTTCTGAAATTAATATACCGGTAGGCAGGCCTAGGCCTAGGGATATTAGCCTAGGCCCTACGCCTAGCCTATTGGAGCAAATCATCAGCTCAATAGGTAGGCCTAGGCCTAGATCATTGAAATTCACCGCAGATTTCAAATTCTATTTTTCTAGCACAATGCGCCCCTCTTCTTTTTTCGAAATCCTGTATCCACCCTCCCTGGCTGACATATGACCAGCCTAGGCCTAGGCCTAGCCTATAGGGGCCTACGCCTAGTCCCCCTGGACCCCCAGGCCAGACCTGGGTCACTCATCCACATCATGACATCATGTATGGGCGGTTATAACCGCAAATAAAGACGTTACAAAATGAAGACGTCTTTTGCTGTAATTTTCTCTAGACGTTGTGGTGATCTCAAGTCGTAGCTAAGAAAGACGACAGATGGCGCTGCACTTTCTCTAGACGTTGTGGTGAACCTCGAGTCGTAGCTAAGAAAGAGGATAGATGGCGCCGTATCATTCGTAATACTTCGGGTGTTTTCGTCATTCTTCGCTGACACGCCACCTTACGTCTTTCTTAGCTAGGAGGGCCTACAACTCACATGTGAACGACTGCAGCGCCACCTGTCGTCTTTCTTAGCTACAACTCGAGATCACAACAACGTCTAGAGAAAGTGCAGCGCCACCTTTCGTCTTTCTTAGCTACGTCGTACGACTCGAGATCACCACATCGTCGAGAGAAGAAAGTGCAGCGCCACCTGTCGTCTTTCTTAGCTACGACTCGAGATCACCACAACGTCTGGAGAAAATTACAACAAAAGATGTCTTCATTTTGTAACGTCTTTATTTGCGGTTATAACCGCCCATAAAATCATGCTCATTCTCATCATCATGCATTGCCATGCATGTTGTTCATTCATCCTCATCAAATCATGTTCTTTCAATGTTTGCTAGCAAAACTGTGAGAGCTGAAAGTGGAAAGAGAACAGGGTGATGAGCATCAAGAACATGACCATACCTGTTATTAGCATGAACATTTTCCCTCAAAATCGTATTATTTGATAAAATTTTTGTGCTCTGTCTTGCTTTGGACATGCTGGATGTCTTCATTTTTCCCGCCAGCCCGCGAGTTTGGCGACTTCCGTTTCGGATGGTCTAGTTCTTTGACCTCATTGCACTCCCGCTAACAGGACGAATGTTACAAGTGTGGGGGGGACCAGTCTCCAGTCCAGTGCACGCTGCGTGCGAGAGACAGTCTAACGAAACATCTTTTTCGTCATCATTTACAGCATCTCACTCGGTGTGTAGCTGATTTCTAGTCACAAGAAAGCATAAATCATGCGAAAACGATGTTAGCAACTATAAAGTTCTTGAGAAACGGCACAGTTTAGTTGGGGTGGCTACCGGTAGGCCTACTAGGCCTATGCATCATGATTCATGTGCATGGATGGGCAAGCACACAAAGCACGCGGGTGGATTCATGATAAAATGCACATTTCTTGTCTCCGCTATTCTTCGGGAGTTAAAATATCAAAAATGAAAAAAAATATTGCAAATTCCATCTCAACTTACATTTATACAACAGATAAACACGATGTAATGGTAATGGCGCCCTTCAAGACGAACTGGGCAAGAATATTAACCCCTTCAGCATGGACACCCCCCTAAAAACGCATGTCGCCAGGCCACCGCAGAAACTTTGCCGCACCTACGCATGGCAAAAATGGATGGTAGATACACAGGAGGTTGGCTCAACCGAGGATGGCCCCTACGGTATATAAATAGGACAAGGACATCACGTTTTTTCCGACTTCTCACTTCAAGCCCAGATTTTCACAAAAAAACATCAATATTTTCACAAAAACCTACCTTCACCGTAGTCTCCACATTGTATACTGTTTTGCCTTTGTTTGGACAGGTAGGACTAGGCCCTAGCCCTAGGCTTTGGGTTATTGACACCTTCTTGGCCTAGGCCCTAACGTTAGTAGGCCTTGGTCATCAACTCATAGGCCTAGGCCTAACGTTACAATCATGATCAGTCACAGACTTTAATGGGCCAATCCAGGCCTAGGGCCTACGCCCCCCCCCCCAAATAGTGGTACCGGTATTTTGATGGCAATGCAGTTCAAATGCCTAGCCTAGGCCTAGGCCTACACTTGAACATGCACGTCATCTGTTCCTCTCGGACATTAACCCTAACCAAGTTTCGGTCCGAATCGATTCTTAGCTTGGCTCCAGGTGGCCAAAAACAAGTCCTGCAACTTGGGAATGACTTGCCCCAGATGTTCGCTCATCCTCTCTCTGTCATCACTATGTCAACGAGTGAGCACATGGTCCATGGACCATTTCATTTTACTTGTGTAGCAAAACTGCCAATCAAGGGTTCCACTTGATTCGCAATTTTGGTACTTTGTGTAGCAACTTTTTTGTCCATTCTGCTTCAACATGTTCAACAGTGGAAGCCATCTTGCATGGCTGTTGCAGGCCTTGCTGTTTGACGGGCGCGATTTTGCATGTGCACCTCGCAAACAATAGAATTTCTATTGTTTGCGAGGTGCATGCAAAATCGCGCCCGTCAAACGGCAAGGCCTGCTGTTGATGTCAACCTCGCACACAACAACACTTACGCATGCATGGCGAACATATTGTGACTCATGAGTAACAATCATGAAAGCGAGGTTTGGTTGGTGTTGTTAGTTGCGGATGTACTATGTACTGACTGACTCCTCGACGGCCGCTGCTGGCCAGCCACGGCTGTCTCTACTTGAAAACGATGTGTAGCAATTTTGCAAATGTACCTCCTCGGCCATATCGCACTTTCTGATTTTTCTGTCGCAATTTGCGATGCGATACCGCTTATTTTGAGCCTTGCATGTCATCACAACCACAATGTTTGTATTGTAGGCCGATAGGCCGCCTCGCCTCGCCTGGGCTGGGCCTAGTAGGCCTAGTCCCTAGTAGGCTAGTTGATTGATATGTCATTGTAAACATGATGTTCTTTAATTTAATTCTAAGCTCGGCCTTTGTGATAGTTCACCTTGCCTGTGTCTGTGACATCTCGAGCTCGCGATCTTTTCAGCCATGTGATATCGCAATTTTATAATTAATTTATTTGTATTTATTTGTATTCATGTTCAATATTAATTTAATGTGTTTTATTTTCTTATGTTTGATATCGGTGCAAGAGCTTGTTGTTAAACTCATGTTAATGTAATTTATTCAAATACTGATGAAATTAAATTTTATTCATTCATTCATTCATTCATTCAGCCGTGAACCAGTTCTACCTATGACACTGTTTGGCTGTGCCCTCTTCTATTTTTAGCTCACCTCTGTGAGGTGAGCTTCTCTCATGGTGTGTCGTCCGTCGTCCGTCGTCGTCCGTCGTCGTCGTCCGTCGTCGTCGTTANATGGTATAAACTATCTCTGGACCGAAACTTAGCGCTGCCAGTTTTACACTCTGGCTTGTAGGGGGCGCTTTGTGAAAACCTTCTTTTGGCCATATCTCCTGAACGCTGCTAGCTAGAACCACGAAACTTTTATGGTGGGTTCCTCTGATCAGGCTACATCACATAAATCCCGGGTTTTTGATTTGACCTACTTTTCAAGGTCACAGAGGTCAAAGTTCAAAATTCTAGTTTTTGTTGGCACGTTTCTAAACCACTAGGCTTAGAAGCTTAAAACTTGGTGTGCAGGTAGCCTATGGTAAAAACTATCTCTGGACCGAAACTTAGCGCTGCCAGTTTTACACTCTGGCCTGTAGGGGGCACTTTGTGAAAACCTTCTTTTGCCCGTATCTCGTGAATGCTGCTGGCTAGAACCATGCAAGTTTTATGGTGGGTTCCGCTGATGAGACTACATCACGTAAACCCTGGGTTTTTTATTTGGCCAACTTTTCAAGGTCACAGAGGTCAAAGTTCAAAATCCAATGTTTGGTGGCACATTTCGTGGCTATTTGACATAGAGGGTTTTGATTTGGCATGAACATATATCTAGGCACCGTCTACAAGTGCACCAAATTTTGACCCAATCGGACTTCAAATATGGCCGCTAAGGAGCCATCTTCACCATAGACTTATCACAGAGGTGAGCACAATGGCCCTGGCCATTTTGCCCTCATATCCCCATTGCCTTTTGCGAAAGGCTATGCAAATGCGAGGAGGTGTGGAATGAATTGCCCCAATATTGTCCATTTTCAGACCAGTTCACATTGACAGGATTCACTTTCGATTTCATTATTCTACTTGCAGTGCTATGGGTGCCTCAGTATCAACAGAAGCTGCAGCTAGTCTCACTGCACCACATCCTGCAGTTGCTCAAACCCAGACTCCAAGGTCTCGTAAGAATTTAGACCAGAATTACTTGCAGAGCATACCATCAGAATGTCCTATGCATCAGAAACAGCAGGAAACTCCCCCCAGCGAGTGCCCTATGAATGAGAACTATCAGAGGCAAATGTCCATGTCATATCCATCTGAATGTCCAATGCACCAAGAAGGGAACCGAATGCTCGTTCCTGATGTGAACCGCAATGATATTGATCCAGCAAATATGGTGAGTGTTTGAGTCGTGACATGACATGTTTCATTCTTCAAATGGAACGACTTACATACCGGTATGAGAAATCCGAGCTCTGTGATGTAGCTCAGTGTTGCAAGTGACATTTTGTATTTGTCTGAATGCAGATGCCACCACCAAACCAGCAGCCCTCGCCTGGTCAGCCATTCCTCTTGCCAACTAACAGGGAGGTCTCAACCATTCCTCGAGCTGGGACAGGTGGTAATTGGGTTTACCCATCACAGCAAATGTTCTGGAATGCTATGATTCGCAAAGGTGAGTTGATGATTTGTTAACATTCCAGGTGCTAGGCATTGAGTTGGGCCGTAGTGACACCTAGTGGTCAACTGACTGACAGCTCCTATTGAAGATGAGATACAAATTTTTCCTATTCTGTCTAACTGTATGAATGTCGAATGATTAAAGTCAAAACTGTCTTGTTCCAGGTTGGCGTTGGAAAGATGATGACCTGAGCCCTAACGACATGGCCCACATTATCAGGATTCACAATGCAAACAATGAGCAGGCGTGGCAGGAGGTTCTTATGTGGGAAGCCCTACATGCAAAGTAAGAATTTGGAATGTAATATGCTAGCGAAAACAGAAGAGAAGATGTGAATGATGCCATGACCACAGCAATTGGTTGCGGAATGGGGTCTAACAATCCGCTGCATGATGCCGTTCTGTATTACCGGTACATCCCTGCAAACTATCTGGAGATTGGTAGGCCTAGCCTTCTTCAGAATGCCAGACCTGCCTTCCAATAGTACATTCATTCTTGTATATAAATTGTTGAGGTACATGTAATTTACTCTTTTTTTCAGGGAATGTGGGAATCCACAGCTGATTCGTTTTGGTGGAAGGGCCAAAGACTATTCACCTAGAGCCAGGATTCGTCATTGGATGGGGTATGTTTCGGTTTCTTCCTGCAGATACTACATGTACTACCTTGTTCTAGTGTTAGGCTTTGTCAGTCCTGCAGGTACCGGTACTTCTGAAACTACTGCCTTCTGAAAAAATTGACCTGTTCTTTTCTTCAGCTATGAGTTGCCGTTTGATCGCCATGACTGGGTCGTTGATCGTTGCGGCAAAGAGGTGCGATATATCATTGATTATTACGATGGCGGCGAGGTTAATCCAGATACTAGTCGATTTGCAATTTTGGATGTTCGGCCAGCAATGGACTCTTGGCAGAACATTTGGGATCGGATGAAAGTGGCTTGGTGGCGATGGACTGTGAAGCAGGATGATGAGAGCTGAAATGTACATTGAATGACGATGTGTACTGAACTCTGACCAAATGCTTTCAAAGATAAGTGGTATGATGTATGATTGATCGTGAAGACCTCAAGTGGAAACTACATTTATGGACTTAGAATTGTGTGATCTTATTTAATATTTTTTTAAATTTCTGTAAATAAATGCATTTAAATCATATACCCACTTGTTGACTTCATGGATTAAGACGTTCTTACCCCTTTGCCCCAGGGCAGCTGAACATGTTGAAGGGTGTTGTCATCTCCTGTTCATCTAAAGGCCTCCATAGACTGAATGACAAAAGTTGAAATTAGTCGCTGCTATGGTCCGTTCGACAACACTTGATGTGGCGACATGTTGAAATACTTCACAAAAGTGTCAGAAGATTTTAACATTTATGGAACATTTCCACAAAAAGTATTTTGGAACGGACAATTGTAGTGACCAATTTCGACGTTTGTCATTCAGTGTATGGAGGCCTTAACATCACTACTACTCTACTGGGGTCCAGTCGTCTGAAGAAGGTGTCAGAGTGGTGGACATATTGGGGCCTATCAATCCCTATTTGGACCCCTTCTTCATGTGATATACAACGGCGACTCTTTGACACTGCAGGTTTTCCCCTTGCTTTGTCATATGTGACCAAGTCTGGCAAAACCCGGTCAGTCACTGAACACCAGAGGGTAAATAGGTTATGTAGGGAGTGTCATTACAATGAAAAGACGACGGTCCGTTAGTTGCAAATAAAGCCTTATCGATAGGGCAGGTATGATAAAAGCCTATGTCACTCCTCAGCGACTTCGGCCGGGTTTTCACAGACCCGATCACATACATATACATGTATGTGTATTGGTTCAATATTTTCTATTGACGCAAGCTTTCAGCTCGGCTCTCTGTAACTCGATATTTTTTTAAAGGAAAGTGTGTGGTATCGAAGTACGTTCACCAATTAGCTTGTGCTAGCCTGATAGCCTAGTGGTTACCACGTCCGCTTAGCAAGCGGCAGGTCCCAGGTTCGATTCCAGCCCGGGCCATATGGGATTTCATTCCCGGCTCTTCACGTCCGTCGCATGGGACAGTAAGCCGTGGTGCCTTGTACCTTGTGTCTTTGCTATCATGATGGAGGCATCTGATGTTGAAAATGATGAGCTCATTGGATTGCCCAGGTTGACAAACCTAGGGGTAGGATGTGTTACCAGGACTGCAGCTGTTGAAGGAGATAAGATATGAAGGCGTGACAGACGGACACACACACAGATACACACACACACACACACACACACACAGACACCATGACCAAAAACAATATGGTTCCCGATCTTGATGATCGGGAACCATAATTAGCAAAAATGTAATCAGTGACTAACGACAATTGACGATTACTTTACATTAAATAATGCACTTTATTTCTCACATGTACAAGAATCTTATATTTTAACATAAAAAGATAAAAGACTTGGACAGATACAAAATACTACAATTAAATACCTAATGATATGGTCTTGCATTTTCAGGATATGGGAAAGCATTGCCCACGGCTCAGTCACTATAACTTGATGTTGCTAACGGTCC
Source organism: Notospermus geniculatus (assembly GCA_002633025.1). Lineage (NCBI taxonomy): Eukaryota > Metazoa > Nemertea > Pilidiophora > Heteronemertea > Lineidae > Notospermus > Notospermus geniculatus. The sequence goes on along the minus strand of NMRB01001710.1, from coordinate 1,112 downwards.
CTATTGACTGGAAACGTAACTATTCTAACCATGGCTAATTGGTTGTTTCATAGAAACAGGTACCGGTATTAACCCTTTTGCTGCGACAGCCATTATTACGTAATGCCATGCAGTGCTGCGCATCAGTTCATCCGTGGAGGCCCCTCCCAACGGCGCCAAAAATATTCAAAAGTGTCGCCATCTATTGTATCTTGATCAAACTAAAGTTTCCCAAGTGCGTATACCATTTATAAAGCTACTACGGCCAGTGCGTGACAAGTATCAGAGCTATTGGGCATGACGTGCACTGCACGTCACCCGCACTGGACTGCGCATGCACTGCACTGCACGTCAGCCGCAGCGAAAGGGTTAATGTGAGATTCACAAAGTTCAGTCAATGGCAAAATATGAACTGCCTCACTATCCTGTCGTCCTAACATGAATTGTGTTTGATCACACATTGAATGTATGACATGTCATATTTTTATATGCTTGATTAGTGTTTTCATATTCTCAGTCTTGGCATGATGACTGGCCCTTCAGGTTGCTCAGAAGGAATTGCAGATGTATGTCTTTTCCAGTTTTATACTGGGTACATTGTAGGCCTACTACATGTATTTGTTTAACAAGTCACAAATAAAAAAAAGGCAGTGCTTAGGTGATACATGTAGACCTATTTCCAAAGTGCATGGATGGTAAAATGTATGCTACATACACTGTGCATTGGACCATGGATGTGCAGGTAGTCCAGTACCCTTGATAGAGTTTCGAGGTCTCTTTCTAAATCTAAAACCGTTGCAAAATCATTGAAAGTTCCGACGACAACAACAGCACATAACAGCACCAACAATCTAATCAGACGAAGACAATGATTTTATACATACATCTCGCACCATCTGCAACATTAATTTTTGATATGCACCAAAAAAACAAAATTCCATTCCTCCTACACTGAATGATCCTCAATCAAATTTGAGAGTTGTTGTCGGAAGCTTTTTCTTACTCAATGGTCAATACTTTTCAAATAATGTTTCTCAATTAAACTGATAAATGGAATTGAATAAAATATCATTAGTCATGAAAACTGCCCCAATTTGGACGTGAATGATCATTACACCACAGTAAGACATGTC
>NMRB01001709.1:128994-146458 GCA_002633025.1 Notospermus geniculatus | reverse complement strand
ATTTGGTATTCAGCTCAGTCTCTTCTGAAATCTAGTGTGGAAAAGTGCCAGCCTGAAGAAGACCCCGGTTGGGGTCGAAAATTTGCTTAAACCTTGGAATTCGACTGCCTGTATTATACCAAATATCCAATACATGTATTTTGATGCAAAAATATGACCAACAAGATATTCGTTCATGTGGAACAAACCGTGTTAAAACTGGCCCAGTAGTATTTGAAATATTCAAGGTATCAGGTGGAGATAAACTTTCGTCAAAGACTGTACACTTGTTGGACAAGAAAAGAAGAAATTTACTCTGATGATGAAAAATAATGTTGGAGTAATAATCCATACTCGCGGCACAAAAATAACTGAAAGAAATTGTGTTTCAGATTTGGAGACAAAGAAGAGAATTCTGAAATCTTACCTGGGTCAGACAGCACAGAAACCTTCTCTCCTGGTAAGTCCCTGCAAGTGAGGAGGCCTCGGCCTGGGATGGGGTTATATCTTCACCAGTCAGTTGACAGCCAATAATCATGTGGACCCCTGGCAAAACAATCGGAAGTTTCACTTTATTGTTGCAGCAACTGTGGCCATTGTGATTGCAGCTGTGTAAAAACATTCCATTTGCTCGTTATTTTTTTATTTATTGAAACATGACAATTTGCAATATCTTTTTTCCATAGTTGCAAAATGCGTCATACACATGTACACGTATTATCGTACGATTAAGCCACACCATTGAATTGGACTAAGACAGACCCTTAATCCTGTGACAAACAATAACAGGGGAGCATCAAGAAGACGGAGGCGAGGTTCTATCGCACCGATATGAAAATAATGGTCACTAATGAAAATAATGGTAAACAGATATCTCCTAATTTAATCATGTTGAATCACTCACCTCGCACTTCGCGTACGGAATCTACTAGGAGGCCTGTCAAGTGCAAGAACGTTGGACGTGTATCCTCTGTGTGAAGAAGGCTGACCCTAACAATGACCTTTCCCATCAGCCAATCATTCTACTCCTTAGTAAGTAACAGGTGTTCTGATTGGTTCCAATGTTCTTGCACTCGACAGTGGTGCTAGAGACACAATAGGAAACCAGTTGATGTGCAAGGAATATGAGAATTTCCTCAAATGAAACAATTTTCATACCACATACAGTAAAATCACCTGTTATTGGTGGTGCTCAGAATTCCTGTACGCCCTGGTTTTGAAGGTATTTGAGGGCCAGAATGGGGGTATTTGTAATGTCTTCGTTGAGGCAGCACAAGAAAGGACTGGCCTTGACTGCAGAATACCCGGCAGATCGAATGCGTAGGAATACTTTAGCAGTAAGTCGGTCACTCGTACAGGACAGACAACAAGACACCTAGACAACATTCAATGTCAGTATTTTGGTGTCTAGCTGTCCAGGCGTCCACTATGTGAATCAAGAAGTAGCTGTCCAGCTGTCTAGCTGTAAAACCCAATATATATTGCTCTCGACAGGATGTATTTTTTTTTAATGAAAATTCGAACTGAAGTTCAAAATCAATTTCATTTCCAAAAATTCAAATTCCAATCAGTTCGTCCCCAGATGCGTCCTGCCATTCAATCTTCACGTGGTCCATATTTTGCCGTATGGTGTGTCGTGGCATGGAGGTATAAAATACCTCCACGGTCGCGGGAACTAGGACAGGCCCAGGCCCTCCTAGCCTAACTGTCTTTTTGGTTAGGAATAAGAACTTAATGTACATGTAGGCTACCTGCTTTAGTGCTACAGTAGGCCTACTTCATGGCAAACGGTGGGATTTTGTTATCCCATGCAATGCGGCTTATTCCGTCAATGGAAGACCTTTTCTTGGGGGGGGGGCACTGTGACTGGGGATATTTTAAATTCGTTTCGGGTGTTTGTAAAGGAGGGTGCGAGGAGGGTTGGAGGTGTTAGGGCCGTTAGGATTAGATCAGCCCGGTGTAACAGGAATCAGCGTCCTAGAAATGCAGATCCGCTAAACAATAGCCCGTTATTGTGCAATTTATACATTTTCAATGTTGAAGCTGTCTAGGTGTCCAGCTGCCGAAGCTGTTCTGGGTCCAGCTGTCTAGGTGTCCAACTATCGAAGCTGTCTAGGTGTCCAGTTGTCGAAGCTGTCTAGGTGTGCAGTTGTCAAAGCTGTCCTGGTGTTGTGTTGTCGAACTGTCAATCTGTCGTGTTGTCGAACTGTCCAAGCTGTCCTGTTGTCCGGCTGTCGAACCTGTCTATGTGTCTATGTGTCCACCTGTCAAAGTTGTCCTGGTGTTGAACTGTCCAAGCTGTCCCCGTGTCGAGCTGTCGAAGCTGTTTTCGTGTAGTCTGTGTCATGGTCATCATGTCATGTTCACTGTTGTGTGGTCTTGCTGTCTCACTGTCGTTGATGTTTGTTTCGTTGTTATGTTACTTGTCCTGCTGTACTGGTGCCTACTGTCACACTGTTGTTGAGGTCTGGTGCCTGTTGTTATAGTGAAATAGTAAAGTTTACTGTCCTACTGCAGCATGCTGCTATGTTCGGGACTACTTTAATTTTGTATCAATCCGCCATGTATGCTACCTTTTAAAATAGATCCGGCCTGTCCTCTGCCGGGTATTCTGCAGGTGCTCCAAGGACTGGAAGGAAGGCGGACATATTGGCTATGAACTACTTTATTGATTTATCCCGGATGTATCATGGATGTATTCATACGCCATGGCAATATAGTTCCAATACATTACAGTATTATGTGGTTAAGTTTGATTAAATTGTGTGATCAGTGAAGCAGACACAACACGGCTAAGACAGGTGTTGATTTCAAGATCAGCATTTTTCTTTGGTACTCTAAGACTTATTATGCCTAGTATTCTTGTTTGTCACAATGTGTGCACTGTGATCACATTTCAGTACCAGCCACACTCCATGAACTTTCTTCACAGTTCAGCAGTTCCAAAGAAGTACCTATACTGACAACTATTCGGCTATTACCCACCCCCATTCTGGCCCATGACGTTTTTTTGCCCATTACTGGACTCTGGCAGAAATTCGCCCAGCCTGGACAATGCTAGGACACTTCAAACATTTGCTGAGTAAACACTCAGCTCAGGGTGTGAAGGCTCTTGAAACATTCACTTTACCTCCCTCAACTCTTAGTTGGTCGAGGTCTTGTGTTAACCCAACCGGCTAATTAAAGCTAACAAGATTAAAATACCAGAGAAGATTTACTCAAGCCTTGGTTTTTGCACACAGTGTACTGTGTATCACCCCAGCAGGAACTAAACAGAGTTCTACTTGTACTGGCTATATTCAGTTCAGCTTGTCCTAGTAAAGTTGAACTCAACTCCAAAGCATGTGGTGGAAGAAAAAAGATGTTTTTGAAGACCAAAATTTTGGCAGAAATAGTAAGAGTTAAAATGCATTAAATAACCTTACTGTATCAACGAATTTCTCTGAAACTTCGTCAGGTTATTCCTTACACTTTGGAGAATATGGATATCTGTGCAGTTTTGATAGGAAATGCCCCTTTTATCAGAATTGGAGGAGTTTAATGAACACAATTTTCACATAAAATTCAAAATTAAATNTTTCACATAAAATTCAAGAATAAATTTCCCTTTATCTTACTGTATTACCTAATTTGTCTGAAACTTTGTCTAGGTTATTCCTTACATTTCTCAGAATATGGAAATCTGTGCAGTTTTGATGAAAAATATACCTTTTATCAGAATTGGAGGACTTTAATGAACACATATCACATAAAACTCAATATTAAATTTCGTTCTCTTAAAACCTTACTGTATTGCCTATCTGTGTGAAACTTTGTCAAGTTAATTTTTACATTTCACAAAATATGGATATCTGTGCAGTTTTGATGCAAAATGCCCTTTTATCAGAATTGGAGGAGTTTAATGAACAACATTTTCAGTTTCACAGTTACAATCGTTTTCAACCCCTGAACAGTCAGTGTAGGTTGAAAGAGTGGAATGAAAAGTCAACTTAGTTTCACACACTCGAATTGACCTACTCGAATATGCTGCACATGCTAAAGCGATTCATTGAAGTCTGGATGGGCTAATTCCTAGTCCAAATATTTATTCCATAATACAAATTACAGTTAATTACGGCACGACAATGAGCGAACACAATGCATTCTTGTACTGACCGACCATCGACGCTGTCAGGCTTGAGTAGGCCGGTGGGGGTGTGCGTAATTGTGGACATAGTAAAATCAGCTTTCTCGAAGCGAATTCGCCGGAAAAACAACTTCACAAATTCCTTATTTCTGGGTCGTTTTCGACATTTAAAAAACTTTTATCCAGTACCAAAGTCATTCTAGAAAGAATGGAGTTACTTGCGCATCAATCGGGCCAATACCAACCGAGATTTTAGTCTTAGGCAGAAGCCCAATCTGTAGTTAATCTATGAGTAAACATGCTAATTGCACCTCCCCACATCAAAGGTAAGGGGAGGTGACCGCCGTCTCTGGAGTAATGGGCAGAAAAACGTCATGCCCTCAAATACCTTTAAAACCAGGGCCTACAGAACTTCTGAGCACCACCAATAATATAACAGGTGATTTCCTGTATATCATGTTTGTATACAATGAACGGAAATCCCTGGGACCTGAGTGTTTATAGGAATCAACTACGTGTAGACATTAATATTATGGTACACGTCATGTAATTTAGTTTTTCAGAATCATATTTCAGTTGCATTATTTAGATACATGTATAAACACCTCCACAAAAGGCGGTTCAGATTCAATGGTTCAAACCTGATGACGCATACGTGGCTAAGTCTTTAATACCAGCAAAACCGACTACAAACATACATGTACCTGCTATTTTAATTAAATTCAGTCTGCCGTTTTGTTGTCCGGAGTCGGCAAACAAAGTTTTAGAGCACAGCACACACACTGCATAGACAGGCTTACTGGCCCAAAGCTTTCCCAGATGTCAATACCCACCCTGGGAGATCGCGATAAACACTCGACGCGGAGGTTCACCGGCCATGTAGAATTAGCGAAATCAGCAGATCTGGCGGATTTAGCGGATTCTGTATAAAATTGAATAAGATTTGATAATAAATGGAAGTTAATTTCGGTAATATTTTTCAGGTGTTCTATATGCTGCACAGGTTATAAAGGAAAAGCCGCAGCAGCGTCGCGAACGGCAACTGGCCGAACTATTCCTGCAGACCATTTTTGTTGCCCTATTTGGATTACCGACTGTAAAACGTATTTTCGCGGTCCTTTATAATCTGTGGGACACATGAAAAATTATATTACTTAATTAGTTTCCATTCATCATTGAATTTTATTCAGTTTTATACAGAATCCGCTAAATCCGCCAGATCTGCTGATTCTGCTAATTCTACATGGCCGAGGTTTCACCAACTAGCCGCGTCATTCTACATGAAATTCACCCGTGAATGCAGTACATTGTGAGGGGAATTGCCGAAAAACGAGACAGGATTTGCCATATATGAAACATCCAAAAGAAAGTTTACATCTACAGTTACCAGATGAAATGCAAAAGGATGGACGAACTATTCGGCGTCATTGTAAAAATCCATGATGAAAATGCGAGTCCGCGGAAGAAGCGGTGCCCTCCATCGTGACGCTGTTGACGTCGCTACGTCATCGATGGCGTCTTGCACAAGGCGGTCACTGCTGGTGACATTCTGCAGATTCTCGTCCAAATAGGCAGGTTTGAACAAAAAAATCCTGTTTTTATTTTCCAAAAAATATATCAAGATCTCGCCAAAAATTGCATTTTTGTCCAAAATCTCAGCACATGCTTGGCAACCAATGAAACCAACCATGAGACGGTCCCTTAGACATGTCCCCAATCAATGCCCTGAATTGAATGTTGGCTAGCTGATCAGGCCAATTTATTGTTATTCAAAATCACTGTGGCTGGAGTAACACCAACCACAACAGATCAATTTCATGCTTTCAATCATAGTTCAATTCAAAATGCCCGGCCACCAGAGCACAATATACAGCGTCCCGTTTGCATAGTATGGCGAGGGGGCATCTCGTAGTTGAGTTCACTGGGTTGCCAAGGAAGTGAAGTTTTGGACAAAAATGCACTTTTTGGCGAGATCTTGGTACATGTATATTTTTGAAAATTTTTCTCTGGTCTGTTGCGTAATGACCAAGGCTGAAGGTTGTGCAGCTGAAACGTTTGATGAAAACTTCAGTTGGTGAAACCTCCAAACCACCCTGCCCTCTTTGAACTGCTGTGGAAGACAGGAATGTTCATCGATTTGAAAAATTCAAACGGGATGGGTTAGACAGTGCATGTGGCTTTCACTTGCCCAAAAATTGGGAAAAAATAATGAGTAATTATCGAGTAATTCAAGAATATCTGGTGCGGATTTACTTATGATCACGAGTGTACCTCTGCTGTCTCGGAAGCTTCCAACCTTGAAACACCCATTATAGGCTACACCCTGCGCATACCAACTAGGTCATCATTCACTCACCTGTAAAGCCCAGGTCACACTGTGGCGACTTAGGCGGGCGAATCCCCGCGAATTAGAATGAAATGGTCGATCCATGGACCATGTGCTCACCCCTTTGGACATAATAGTGTAATGACAGAGAGAGGTATGCACATGGTCCATGGACCATTTCATTCTAGTTCGCGGGGATTCGCCCGTCTAAGTCGCCAGTGTGTGCAGGGGCTTAACGTGTATACCGCCTCCTTCTGAAGTCGCTGTTGTCAAAAAGGTAGAAAGTGTTTGTTCAAGTGAGATGGTTTATTGAGCAATAACTACACTACATCATAAGATTCTATAAGAAATAGAAACGGGTTTCTAAGGTGAAAGTCATCACGTCTTTCTTCCAGATTTCTTCATCACGTCTTTCTTCCAGATTCGAACCCACATCATAAGATTCGGGGTTAAAATCACTAAGAACAATATTCCCACTTCTTTTGGTCCTTGTCGGTGTAACACCATTGGCCGTAGGTACCGGCACACTTGTTTTTGTACACTACACCTTTATATGTGAAGGGGAAGTGGCAGTTACCTGTACAGTAAATCAAAGAAGACATTATCATTATTAAGTTTGCATCTAAGAAATAAAAAAGAAATCGCAGTTGGCAAAACGGTTAAATTCGATCATGCAGATTTTTTTTTGTACACAATGTCTGTTGGCTAATTTTCAAATTACTTTTTTTGCCCTTGCCGTCCAACTGACAGATGTATGTAATTCCCCCACTGGTCCAGGTATCTCCCCCATGCACTTTCTCATTCTTATCTGTCTGGCAGGTTGCAGCTGTAAAAAGAGAACGAATTATATTCTCGGAAACTCGCAACTCAAAATGATCACTGTAAAGTACCAGAAGTGAGATTGTCTATTTATAGATGGCGCTCAAGTCAGAGTGAGCGATGCTTCTTTGGGTGCATTCGATTAGTTGCACCGTGCCTGCTCGTGTCTCCACGACATCGTTCGGTTTGGTGATGACGTCACCATTCGCGCTGGCTCGTGTTTGTTCTAACTAGCCCTACCCTAGGGGGTGAGCTTCTTCGGGAAGTATCCCAGAATGCATCACTCCAAGATGGCGCTGAGATTGCTTTGCTCACTTGCTAGGCCTATCAATACAGTCAAAAAGTTTGGGTTTATAGTCTGATATCAACAACGGTAGAGGTGTCATCCGACTTCACACATTAACCCCAGTCTATCCTGAAACCTTTCAGTAGAACTCAGATGAGCTGCTCATTCAGCGCTACAACCTGAGCATTTCCGACCGGTACCTATTGATACACCTGGGTGGAGAGAGGCCAGTAAGGCAAAGAGACCTGCCCAAAGTCTCACGCCAGCAGCGGGATTCGAACCCGGGATCCTCTGACCGCTAGTCGGAGGCCCGAACCACTACACCACCGTGGCTCCAGTCGCCGGCATTGTTTCTGCAGACCATTGTCTGCATAATAGTTCGCTGCATATCAATCACAACCAAAGCCAACATGGCTCTTTTTCTGCGTTCCAGTTACATCCCCATATGTCATGTAGGGCCTAGATCGATGTCATGTTTGTATTTCCCGCATGGCCGACGAACAGACCGCCAGAACACCAACACGCAGAGCCGGCCCGAAATCGTTCATTTACTCCCCTTCACTCGCATGTAATTTTCTTCCCGAAGACGCGAGCGATGGGTAGCCCGGTGCAGGAAGTAGGCCTAATCGAATGCACTCATTCAATCACAGGGGCGTTATCTGGAACTGCTATCACTCTCGGGACAGAGTTGCTGCAGAATGTCCAGTCAAAAGACGTCATCTCAATCGCCAGTAAGCAAAGATGTTGATGAAGGCTTTAAGGGACGTATTTACGAAGCGCGATTCGGTCAACACGCGTGTAAATTCATAGTTGTTCAGGTTAATGGCCAAGAAAACCATTGTGTTGCTCCTTTGTACCCTGCTTGATCGGCAGCGTTTACCCACAGGATAACCACACGCGGTTAACATTCCTCCGTTTACGTGCAGGAGGATCGAAGAAACAGTTGAATGACTCTAAACAAGGCCTGTAGGTTGTTCAATTTTTTTTCTTTTGTCCTTCTGCAGCTAGACAAAGCAAAGTTAACCACGGGTGATTATCCTGCGTGTGAAAGTGTTTCCTGCATTTTTCACATTTTGGCACTCGGTCCAAGTTACTCAGTCCATTTGGACTCAGTCCATAGAATGGATACTACCGCAAGACAACAAACATCTTGTAAACTTTGTCACCATTGATTCTCATCATGGTACTCATGTTAACGCGGATGTGAATCAGTATTCAGATCACTTGCTAAATTCGAATTCAAGATGGCGGACTAACCCAACACTGAACTTTTGGTCTCTCCAGTCTTATTGCGTTTTAACCGATTTGAATCAGGGACTCCTCCTAATTTCATATTAACTTTGTCTTGGGACATATTGCGATCATTCTGATACTGATTTCGACTTACTCGGTGGGACTTGAAGTGTGTATTCTGGACTTTATTCGTCCACTCCTGGATGCCACGCACCCTTCAATCTCTACGGGACGAACAAGCCCGTTCGCTTGACGAATTAGAGGCAGTCTATCAGTGTAACGATGTGACGGACATCAGTAAGTGCTTTGCCAAGCTCTTTTATGATCTAAACGCCAATATAGTTTGCTTAGCGTCAGAAGTTATGGACCTAAAGTCCAGAGTTACACGCGTGGAGGAGGGCCAAGAGAACTTCAACAAGAATTTGCATGTACTAAAGTCATCGTTCGAGGCTGAATATCAAGCTCTTGAAGCCAGATTACAGGCCAGCATAAGAGAGCAAGCTGTTAATCTCACGAAACTTGAACTCTGGGGAAGAAAATGGAATCTGGTGGTGAAGGGTGTTGAAGGGGAGCTAAACGAGCCCAGCACCCGTACAGACAAGGCCACTCGTGAATTCATGGTAGACAAGCTCAAGATACCCAAAGCAACCGCTGAGAAAATGGCCTTTACGGCCATTCACCGACTGCCCGGCGGGAAACCAGAGCGACGTAACATAATTGTTCGCTTCTGCTCTCTCTCTGACCGGGATCTTGTCATGAACTCTGTTAAACACCTAGCCAGAAACTGTGGCTTCTCTGTCATGACGGACCTTCCGCCTAATCTGAGCAAACTACGCAGCGAATTACTGACTCAGAGATACAACATGCCCCCTCAGGAACGTCGCCTGTACAAGCTTAAACAGACCAAGGACACGCCATTCTTACAGCTGGTGAAGTCTCAGACTGATGGGCTCTAGTGCTAGGGTCCGTATACTTCTTGTGCTCTGGACTCTTTAGTTGTGTTCTTCTCTTGAGCTTTTTATATTTTACTCTGGACTCTATTCAATTGTATTCTTCGTTTTAATTCCTATAACTTCTTTTTTTGCAGTTCACAGTATAGTACACATCGACACTTCCTCCATATAGTCCTGGAGGATTTATGCTGTTGGTATAATTCCTCCAGGATAGGTACTGTGAACTGGTCTCCTACATGTACATGTATTAATCCCTTACACGCATAAGGCGTTGGCAGTAAAAATTATGACTGTCTTTTGAATTTATTCATTCTTTTAATCCTCAGAACTTGGGATTAACTTATCCGGGTGTAATTTTGTCCACGGCCACTGCTCACTGTATTGCAAATATGTTATTATGGCCGGATTAAACTCTGTCATGCGTACCAACAAACCTTTCTCATTTTGGAGGGTTCCAACACACAAGGCTTGTCTCAACCTAACTATGCCCTTATATTTGTGTGTTTTATGCTTATCAGCTCCAAATTTATTTGGCCATCGTTTGGTTGAGACTGAGCTTACCCTGTCTGTCAGGAAATAAGATTGTGGTTTTTCCAGTTCCAGCGTTTTGTTTTTTACTTGTATTCACCAAATGCAGGTGTAACTTTAAATATAGTCACATTCTTTTCTCATGACTACCCTCGATGCCCATGTGGTTTCAGATCCCAAACAACTCCACATGTCTTTTTCCAATGCCCCTTAATTAATGTTACTCGACAACATTTTTTCGACTCCCTTCGGGAGATCACTTCATATGATTCTCGCTTTGTTAATTCTTCTCGCACCACTGATCGTTGTCGTATTCTATTGTGGGGACACTCTAACTTTTTGCACTCTGTAAATGTATCCATTATTGAGAGAACTGCCATGTACATAGCCGACGTCGTACCTGTTCTAACTTAACATCCCTAGCAATGTATACCGATATCTGCATCCATTTGTCCATTCCCGTCCGCTGTTTATATTCATTGTCTTTATATCACATCCATTTATGACGGGTTACTGCCATCCGGTTCACATTATTTCTGTTTTATGTTCTTTCTTCCATCCTTTGTTTAATTATTCCGCCATCTTTTCCAAATTTTATCTTTAGTTGTAAAAGGGCCACAAATGCCTCGGCTTCGGCCCTTTTTAAGTTATATTTGTAAAACTTTATGTTTGAAATAAAATCAATACAATACAATACTTACTAATACAGTAACCCCATTTCCCGTCCTTATCAAAATCATGGGTTGTTCCGCACCATCGTCCATATCTTCCCTGAACGCATGTCGCCTCCCATTTCCCCTTATATTTGTAGGGTATGGCGCAGTTAGCACCGCCTGCATTGCCACCAAGGGTCCTGGTCGTCTTAGCTGGTGAAACAATATGGGCGGTTATTGCCGCAGATTTAGAGGTAGCTTGATTTATACGTTTAAAGTAGCTGACAAGGACGTTATGTAGCCTTTATTTTCTTTGAAGCATGTTTTTATTTCATAATGTGAGGATTTTTCTTTGTAAGTTACGCGACAAATACAATTTATTCGTTAGGATTCAGCGGTTCAGGTGGTTTTCTTTGAATGTCCCCGATTCAGTTGTACACGACGCGATCCAGACGTTTGCACGATTCAGAGGTATGCGCGATTTAGACGTTAGATGGCGCTGCAACCAGAATTGTTGTCATTGATACAGGCGGCAATATACTTAGACTGGTTCCTGGTCCCAACTAAGCTCTGACGGAGAAAGGGACAGGTATTGGGCGGCCATATTGTGGCAGAAAGCTGCCAGGTTATAAATAGAAATGACGCCACAGAAGATTCTCTCAGTACTGAGAAATAGCTTACTTACCTCATATCCCAAAATAGCTAACCAATCAAATGCGACGTTACAAATTCAAAATCAAAAAGAGCTAGCCAATCAACTGCGTCGTTACATCAGGCAATACCGGTCCCTTATCCATGAGCTATGTTGGGACCGGAAACCAGTCTACAATATACTTTGGCCATACTCCATTTCGCGTAGCCTGGTTCCGCTGGTCACCGTCTAGATGGCGCTGCGGAGACGTTGCGTAGACGGTGGCCAGGCAGTTGCCGCGAGTTTTACCAGGAATTCCTGGTAAAGGGTATGGCCTCGGGATTCATAGCGTCGATATTAATCTGACAATGAAAAGGGCGAATTTGGGAATAATAATAGAGAAAAAATATGGATTTAACTAATTCATACTTGTTACATACAGCAAAGGTAAAAAGAACGAACATTTATGAGTTTGAAGCATTTTTACTTGGTCGAATCGATTACACAGAATCGGCAGGCTGGCTTAGTCTCCTGCCCATGACGTCACTTCTCAATCATGCTGAACGGCTACTGCTTGGCCTCCCTCTACGCAGCGCCATCTCGACGGTGGCCAGGGAACCAGGCTACATATTTCGCGCCACGCACTAAAGGCCTATGTTCGCAGGCACATTTTCTGGGACATTTTCGTGATTTTGCAGACATTTTGTCAGGAATTTAGGATCAATTTTTCATGTCTCGAAGGGAATATGAGAGGAGTGCCGAAGTAGCACTGCCGCCTGCATCAATGACAATAATTCTGGTTGCAGCGCCATCTAACGTCTAAATCGCGTATACCACTGAATCGCGCAAACGTCGTGAATCGCGTGTACAACTGAATCAGGGACAATTAAAGAAAACAACCTGAACGTCTGAATCCTAACGAATAAATTGTATTTGTCGCGTAATTTACAAAGAAAAATCCTCATACAATGAAATAAAATTATGCTTCAAAGGAAATAAAGGCTACATAACGTCCTTGTCACCTACTTTAAACGTATAAATCAAGCTACTCTAAATCTGCGGGAATAACCGCCCATAAAACAAGAAAATGCTTTAGAATCTCATTGTACTTAGTGTACGAGCTAACAAAGATTTAATGCACATCTCAAGTACAAAAACATTTTGGGGTTTGGGGGTTAGTTTCTATCCCACTGACCACAAAAACCCAATTCCTAAGTTCTGCAAGTGGTGCGTTTAGAAGATACAGCCGTTTGAATTTTGGGTACTGGCTTTACGCCGTACATAAATTATGGAATGAGATGCAACGCTACGAGACTAGTATCCCGTAATTCGTTACACCAGATCTATGTGCAGACGTTGTAGCACTAGGCGCGATATTTGCCCAAAACATCAAGTGGCGTTTCCCCACTGCATTGTATGGTTTATTCGTGAATTACCAATGGCGAGTGCACATAAGGGAATGGCCCTCTACTCCACTGAAGCGGGGTGGATCTCCTCAGGGCATTGAGGGAGGGTACGACCGTAAATGAACTGAGATTCTCAGGATGCTCTTCCCCGGGCTTGAAAAAACCCGCCACGCGCTTACACCTATTTTCAATACATTTCATTAGTTACTGAACACGGCGAGAGAGGTCGCTCTTGCGGCTCAAATTTCGCAGGTTTTTTTAGGGCGTCCAAAAGGTTAGATAATCAATACATGAAATATACACAGTATAGCGCCCTACTGTTCTGGCAATGGAAAATTTTCGACCAGATTTTGTGAAAAACGTCATCAAAATATACAACAAGATGACATTGTAAATGTCGTATGGTTCCCGAGGTAGGCTACTTCTTCCACACAAATGGTCCAATGATAGAGATCAAGACACATTGATAGAGTAGAGATGAGATACATCGATAGGGAACCATACGATATGACATGATGGGACGTGACGTGGTGTGACGTCATGTGACATGACGTACATGACGTCACATGACATGACGTACATGACGTCACATGACATGACGTACATGACGTCACATGACATGACGTACATGACGTCACATGACATGACGTACATGACGTCACATGACATGACGTACATGACGTCACATGACATGACGTACATGACGTCACATGACATGACGTACATGACGTCACATGACATGACGTACATGACGTCACATGACATGACGTACATGACGTCACATGACATGACGTCACATGACATGACGTGGCATGACGTCACATGACATGACGTCTCATGACATGACATGGCATGACGTCACATGACATGGCATGACGTCACATGACATGGCATGACGTCACATGACATGATATGAACTCATGACAATAACTCATCCATGGTTGACCCTGAACTTGACCTAGGTGTCTCAAATTATCAAGATATTTCAAATTATCAAATTTGACCTTGACCTCTGATCATCAATGTCATTGCACATTTGAAATGGGCATCCTCAATAACCTAAATGTGTTGCCGTCGTACGGCAGCTATTCAGCCACATGGCACTTTTAACGCACACATCGGAGATTTAAATTGAACCTGACGACTCGATTTTAATAAGAAACTGAGAAAAAAGTAGAGAGTGGACCTACCTCTTTCACATCATGCATTTGCGTCATTGATAACGTAGATTTTCAACAGTGCAGACGTCAACCAAAAAACTGCCATATCGATCTGTCCTAAAAAGGCAGAACCTAGTAACTCACTTTTTGCTACTTTTGAGAAAAACAAGAAAATGAGAAAGCGCAAAGGATTTAAGATTGCGCTTCTAGCTCATAGTATTACTATTGAGTTACTAGGTTTTGCCTTTGTAGGACCTGTAGTGGGTGGCAAGTTACATGTACTTGGTTTTGCCATGAGAAAAAAAAAACAGTCCCATGGAATATTTCAGCAAATCTAATGCAGTAACATGAATCCCACAACTTCGTAACTCCAAAACTGTACCTAATTCACATTTGAAGAAAAGGTGAGTTACTAGGTTCTGCCTTTTCGGGGTAGCGATTCACAGGGTGTCCCAGAAAAAACGCAACAGTTACAAAAATCGTGATTGTGGGGAAACCGAATACCATAGCCAGAAAAAATTAGTTTTATCTAATACACCAGAGCATAACCTATCAGTTCATACCAATTGCAAGCTAATCCAGTTCCGGATGGCTGCACAATCATTGTTTAACTGAGGTTGAGTAAAATGACAATTGCCGCAATGTTTTCTGATCGTGAATTTCGTTGCATTGCCATAATTCTCTGCAGAATGACCTTTTTGACTGGTTACATAAGCACAGGCATACAAAATTTACCATGGGCTCTCTCCCTACTGGTCATTTCACAACGTGGTGCAGTTAAAACATCAGCAGAGGTCATTTTGGTGACTGAATATGCACAACTTGGACACCTTACAGCAGTCAGAAATGCTTTTTACGAGAAAGTATCTGTGTTTCTTTAAGCATACATGTGTGCTTTTAGCTATTATTCTTACGTTTTTGTTATTACACACCTCTGAAATCAAGCTGTTGTGTTGTTAATTATTCATGGATTGAAACATGCAGCAAATGTCATTTTACCTCTCCTCAGTCAAACAATGATTGTGCAGCCATCCGGAACTGTACCAACATGAAATTGGTATGAAAATGAAGCTTATGCTCTGGCGCATCTAGCAAAACCAATTATATATGGCCGTGATATTTTGTTTCCCCACATTCACGATTTTCCTAACTGTTGCGTTTTTTTCAGGGACACCCTGTAGAGGAATGAGACGAATCGAAGGAATGGGTGGAAAATACAGTCTGCAGCCCATCAGTCACACACGATCACACGACTATCATGTGCTAAATATATAAACACAACCACGTGGTCGTGTTGACATCATAATAGCTTTTAGTGGAACTTTTCGACCTTTTTATCCCTCAAGTCATTCGACTCTCTTATCACCACCCCCGATGATGATGAGTTTATTATAACAACGCAATAGCCCAGGGAAATAATAAATTATGAAATAACTATTCTGATAATTTACACTTTATCCTACGGTAATTTTCTGGATTTTCCACCCCGATTCCTCTGATTCCTCCGATTCCTCTAAATCTACATGGCCCGAAAAAACCGCCAACTTTTTGTGCGCGTGACGTCACCGTGACGTTGGCGAAATTTGAGGTGGGGACGTTTACTGTATCAGTTCGCAACCACTTTAAACTTCTGACGAGAAAAAAACCAGGTCAGACGTTGCTTTCCCGGAACCTATCTGAACCAAAATAATATAAATGTGAAATCTATGTCACCAGCCCTACTTTGCTTGCCAGACGTATGAAAACAATTCAGCCTCAATATACATTGTACACAAAATTACCACGCAAAATCGACAAGCATCGTCACATAATTATTGAGATAAAGAGTGTTAACAACATGCAACGTTTCTCCCGATTTCTCTGCTCAATTTTACTTCTGTCTTTCGCCGGCGGGACTCAAGGTAAGGAAACATTGATGAGGTCCTTAGCCTTAGGCAACTGTTAAAAAGTGTATTTCAGATCGATTTGGGCAAAGGTGATCGAGGTAGGAATCCACTAGGCCTACTGATTGTCTGCGTTGCGACTTGCTTCGCAACCTGCTACATGTAGGCCTACCTGCGATTGAATACGATCGCAAGGAACTGATACCGGTGTAGTAGAATCTAATGGCCCCCCGATATGTGATGTCCCCCAACAATACATTTACGAATTAAGCGGCACCATTGAATTGGACTCTAAAAAACCGACCCTTAATCATGTGACAAACAATGCAGTGGGACATCAGGCGGGTGGGACATTAGATTTTATCACACCTGTCGCCGACCGATTGCCGACTGAAATTGACCACATATTCGCCATTGGTGGGAATCACGTCTAGCGAGTCCACTACGACGATGGACTGCGCAGCTGCAACGCAACCCAGTTGCAAAGCAAGTCACAACGCAATATCAGCTAGCAAATGAATGATGGTCTCCTAGCTTTCCACTTGATGGAAAAGCCCACCATCTGACGTTACTCGTCTTGTCCAAACAAGGCCATCGACTGCGTCTTTAGCCTTGTCCGAATCATGTCATCTTTTGCGTTAATGCATGAATTATAAATGAATCTGACCTCTACTTGACCCCGCCGATCAGAACTCGTGAAACAAATCGCCGTTCGGCACTTTCTCTTCTCTTTGCGCACGCATTTGTAAGACGGTTTTTGATTGGCACGTCGATTTGCCGTCGCATAGACTGGTTCCCGCCTTTGCCGCTCCACCCGCTGGCGCTCCTGTTCCGCTATACAAAGACAGGTCCGGGGCGCCATCTTGGATGCACGAATGACGTAGTTCTAGGTTATTTATAGAACATCAACAAGGAAACCCCCTACACGTTAAACATCGCGCCGGGCATCGCGCCCAAACTAAAAATCTCAACAGTCATGAAATGCGGTAAAACTTTGCAGTTCGCGATGCAATAGAGATTGCTTTGGCGCCGGTAGGGCCTATGGTAGGCCTACACTGAAGCTATAAAGCAGATTGAGGCTCAGAAGAAGGCATCGAAGAGGTAGTCGTGTGCATGCCTTCTGTTGTTGAGGAGAAAGTGACCCACTCACCTCGCAATCTACAGCCCAAAGGCAGCCTCCTGTTATCCCAGTGTCTTATCCCGCCGAAAGGTCAGTCCAAACACACATGCTAAACACACATGCTACATGCATACCGGTACTATCCTGGGGCTTATGCACATGATACATGCTCTCAAACACGAAATACTCGATCCACGTGCGTTTTCTATATTTAGTAAACTGGTCAAAACATTGCGCAAATACCTGCGCAGAACGTATGCGCAACAAGGATGCGCAGTAGATTCGGCCGGAATCCCGGCCCAAGATGGTGCCCCGGACCTGTCGTTGTATAGCTGAGCGCCATAAATGTGCAGCGGCAACG
>NMRB01001709.1:101134-127280 GCA_002633025.1 Notospermus geniculatus | reverse complement strand
GATGGCGCTGTTTGACGAGATATCCAATCACGAGCCGTCATCGCGGGTTTAGCCGACGCCGGAGTAACACACTTTCTGATTGGCTATGATATGTGTACAAAATGTACACTGTGTATTCATACTTTACGCGATTGGAAAGTCAACAAGATCAACGCCGTTTGCAAATATGAGCAATGTTGTCACGCACCTGTTAGTCTGGCCCCACGTTTTGGACATTTTGAAGGGTATATAATCAAGTTGCCTCATGAAAGCTGCCGAGAATCACTAATTTGGTCCGTTTTACTGGCGAGTATCGCGCAGACTCCCAAATGGGGATTCCCCGAATCGACAGCGAGCGCCGTCTGTTGGTCATAAGTTGAGATTGGCGTCAACAATGGCAGTTTCTAAGCGCGGATAACGCAGTGGGTAGCGGTTTGAAACTGCCGGGGGAGTTTAGCACGGCAAGGAGGTAACGTACTTTACTCCTATTTAGTTAGCATGATGACATAGGCTGAATGGAGAATAGATGCACAGGCTGTATCAAAAAATGCAACGGTTGGTATTTTCTCCAATATCTATAAATCTATGATGGATATGAGAAATATACATAGATCATATAAATTCTATGGATCTTAGCTTAAAAATGGCACCATTCATGTTGGAATACCGTTACGCATGACTGATCTAGCACTGTTTAAACAAAATGACCTAAAATTGCATTTGTTGCAGGGCGAGGATTCCTGTTGTTATTGACATTCTGTGCCTTATTCATTGCATAACATTCACAGACAATGCCCAGATGGTAGCGTAACTGCTGTCGATCTTCCAATAAAGAACTCAACGACAGACAGATAAAAAACATAATTTATTCTTTGTCAACAAAGTAACATCTTTGATGCTGATATGAGCAAAGTGTAAAACAACAGATGTAAACGTAATTTTTATGGACTTTGTGCTTCCCCACTTGGTTTCAGTCATGGCCAAGTTCTCATGGCCCCATCATGGTGGAAAATGCATCACCTTACAAAGGTAAATCCCACCCTGCAACAAATTGGATTACAAGCCATTTCGTTTAAACAGTGTCTAATCAGCCATGTGGAACTCTATTCAGGCGCCGATGGTACCAATGTGAAGCTAAGATCCACAGGATTAATATGACCTATGTATATTTGTCATATCCATCCTAGATTTATAGATATTGGAGAAAATACCAACTGTTGCGGTTTTTTTGATACACCCTTTAGAGAGTGGCTGTAGTTAAGTTGATAGAGAATGCATCAACTATTATTTTCCAGGATTGATATGTTTACATGTGCATTCCTCTGTTATATTTCCCCCAGACACTAGGGACCATAATGATAAACAAATGTCAGATAATGGTGTTGGTGTTTGAGTGGTTCGTTAACTTTCCTTTAAGAGATTTTACCCATCACGTCGTTTTCTACGCTTACAATATAGATCTGTGTAGATAGGTGTACAAAGGTATAGAGTCGATACACATTAAAGGCCCTCTGGTCCGAAATGTAAACATTACGGTTTGTTTATTTGCATGGTTGATCATAATAGTTATTCTCCTTCGGACAGGTGGCAGCCCCGTGTATACCAATTTAAAACGAAACAAAACAAGAACAGGACATCGGAGCGATGTCAATGGTTTCCGATCGTCAAGACAGTACCACTAGCCAATTTCCAGATGAAGCTATGAGAAATTTACTACTCTACTGGTTGACTGTGACCTTGACCTCTGACCTTAAGAAGTGTTGCCTAACTGGAACAGGCATCCTGAATTAAACCTATAGGAGATGGTTAATACAGGCTTCTAATTAGTTTTCTCCCGAAATTCTGAGCAGATTTGCATTTTAGAACTGTTTGACTTTGACCTCTGACCTTAAACGTCATAGCGTAATCTGAAAGGTCATCCTTGATAACCTAGGTGTAGGTGAAGGTTTTAAGCTGCCACCATCAGCAGGTTCTGATTTCTCATGTTATCAGTGACGGTAACTGTGACCTTGACCTCTAACCTTGAGAAGTGTTATGTAAATGGAACAGGCATCCTTGATTAAACCTAGGAGATGGTTAATGCTGGTTTCTAATTAGTTTTCTCCTGAAATTCTGGGCATATTTGCATTTGAGAACTGTTTGACCTTGACCTTGGCCTCTGAGCTTCAAGGTCATTGC
Organism: Notospermus geniculatus; assembly: GCA_002633025.1. NCBI lineage: Eukaryota > Metazoa > Nemertea > Pilidiophora > Heteronemertea > Lineidae > Notospermus > Notospermus geniculatus. The sequence goes on along the minus strand of NMRB01001709.1, from coordinate 125,123 downwards.
GTAATCTGAAAGGTCACCCTTGATAACCTAGGTGTAGGTGAAGGTTAGGCCTCTACCATTACCAGGTTCTGACTTATCTCATGTTATCAAATTTGCCTATCAACTCTTGCCATGATATCAGCAAATATCATGCGACCGAGCAGGTGCAAACTGAAAATTTCAATTGCAATAACATCCTTGGATGAGCTGTGATGTTGCGATACCAGTTTCAAGTCGCTTTCTGCGCCAAATCCCCCGATATGTCAAAATATCAAATTTGATATATCAATATCATTGTGATTATGATGCTGACACTGGAGAATAAATTTATTGAGGCCAGTATCTTGCCAAGGGCCATAAACATAGGTAAGGGACTTGTTACTAGTTCTCTACCTGGTCTCGTAGCCAAGTTATTCAAGAAACAAAAGTGTGACAGACAAAATCTCAACCTTTGATATATCAATTTCACCATGAACCAAGTGTCGGAGACCTGAAATTTTCATTCCATCTTGTTGACAGGGTCAAGTTACCTGGGGGTAGGTCAGGTTTCCTGGGTTGTAGCTGTTAAACTAGCCAAGATAGGGTGTGACAGACAATATATCATCTTTTGATATATCGGTTATGCAATGACCCAGGTATCACAGACCTGAAATGATAAGCTCATCATGTTGACAGGGTCAAGTTACCTGGGGGTAGGTCAGGTTTCCAGGGTTGTAGCTGTTAAAGTAGCCAAGTTAAGGTGTGACAGACGCGGACAGAACAAGAAAAGGACATCGGAGCGATGTGAATGGTTTCCGATGAGAAGTTTCCTACTCTAGAGCTAGTTAACTGTGACCTTGACCTCTGACCTTGAGAAGTATTGCGTAACTGGAACAGAGATCCCTGATTTAACTTTAGGAAGGAGATGGTTAATTCTGGCTTCTAATAAGTTTTCTCCTGAAATTCTGAGCTACACTTTAGAACTGTTTGACCTTGACCTTGACCTCTGGCCTTCAAGGTCATTGCGTAATATGGAACCTCATCCTTGATAACCTAGGTGTAGGTGAAGGTTTTAGGCTTCCGCCATCACCAGGTTCTGACTCATGTTATTTGTGACAGTTGACTGTGACCTTGACCTCTGTCCCTGAGAAATATTGCGTAACTGGAACAGGATTCCTGATAAAACCTGGATGGTTAATTCAGGCTTCTTAATCGCTTTCTCCTGAAATTCAGAGGAGATTTGCACTTTAGAACTGTTTGACCTTGACCTTGGCCTCTGACCTTCAAGGTCATTGCGTAATCTGAAAGCTCATCCTTGATAACCTAGGTGTAGCTGAAGGTTTTCGGCTTCTACCATCACCAGATTCTGACTTATGTCATGTTATCAAATTTGAATATCAAATCTCACCATGATATCAGCGAATATCATGCGGCCGAGCAGGTGCAAACTGCAAATTTCAATTGCAATAACATCCGTGGATGAGCAGTGATGTTATGATACCAGTTTCAAGTCGCTTACTGTAGCAGATCTCCCGATATGTCAAAATATCAAATTTGATATGTCAATATCATTATGATGCTGACACTGGAGGATAAATTCGTTGATGCCAGTATCTTGCCAAGGTCATAAACATAGGGAAGGAACTTGTTACTAGTGCTCTACCTGGCCTCGGAGACAAGTTATTCAAGAAACAAAAGTGTGACAGACAAAATCTCAACTTTTGAAATATCATTTTCACCATGAACCAGGTATCGGAGACCGGAAATTTTCATTCCATCTTGTAGCTCAAGTCATGAAACCTGGGGGTAGGTCACATTTCCAGGTCTGTAGCTCTTGCAGCAACAAAGTTACAGGTGTGACAGACAGACTGAACAGACAGACACACACAGACAGACACCATGACCAAACACAATATGGTTTCCGATCTTGAGATCGGAAACCATAAGATCGGAAACCATAATGACAGAATGAATGACAGACAGACAGACCGACAGACAGATACCACGACCAAAAACAATATGGTTTCCGATACTAGTATCGGAAACCATAATAACAAAAACCATTAATGTTGTCTATTTTTATTATCTATCGTGACAAATATTCTCGTAGCTGAAATAGATTTACGATTTTACGCTCAAAACTGTTTTCGAATTGTTGTTGCGGCTTGTTTCAGGGTTGCGCTACACTCTGCAACATTATCAAAACATGTTTTCAAATTGTTTTGCCAAAGTTTCAGGTCCAGTCCACACTGTGCAACAAACCGAAACCAACAGTATTTTGGAAGTGTTGCAACTGGATGTTTTTAAAAATGTTTTGGAAATGTTAATGCAGTTGATAGGCCTTAATTAAAGGCGTGGCATTCGGACTTTCTCAACCTCAGATGCCGGGAAATCGCTTCTCAGAGCTTCTGACTTTCAAAATGTTCCTGGGGGAGGACCCCCAGACCCCCCCCCCGCCAAATCGGCGTCACTGGAGCGCATGGCTTCGGCACGCGCGAGTCTGGTGACCTCTACCTTCAGAACCCACCCCTCGAAAAAATCCTGGATCCGCCCCTGTTGTACATTTAGTAGTGGATACTCTTCATCATGTCAAAGTATGGTTCTTCCAACAAGCAAGCTTGGGTGGAATGGTTTTTAGCCCGCTTGGCTGCAAGGCCCAGCAGGGCTTATGCTCATTACCAGCAATAGCAGGCCTGGCCTCTAATCCGCAGTGCGCATGCGTGAAATAGTCAATCACGAGTGTACCGGCAAAATGTATAGGACCGATTGTGAAAGTGGGATTGTTAAGGCGCGCAGGCAAAATACATCATCTGCCGGCTATTTGGCCGATAGTCTGCCTAGTAAGGCATCACCAGGTGAAAATTCATGGTATTTGGATGAAATTTTTCCGTGTCCACACCTAGGTTGAAAATATGCTGTGCTAACTAAAATATCCTAATGTAAATTAGAGGAAAATCAGCGTTTGGGCCAAGTTCAAGTGCTCCCTGCTCGTTATTGGGGCTGTGTATTTTAGTTGCCGACTTCTGACATAAATATTGATACTATAGACTATAAATTCTGAAAATTTCAGCAGGATTGGACGACTTTGACTCGTGTCCATACGGGGGTTGAAAACATTGGGTAAACTGGGGGTTGAAAACGTAAAAAGTCAAGAAAATTCGAAATTTGCACCCTAAATGTAAAAAGTGACATATACAAATAATTTGGGTCTGCCAAAGGAAGATGATTTAGTACTTTTCAGAAAATTTTATCCTTTGATACGCGGAAAATATCAAAATGAAACTTTAACATTACAAATATACAGTAGTACTACGACTCACTGGCGGTCACGCTCGAGTGATTCCTAACAGTGGCGCATCTAACGGGAGGGTTTTCCTGTTATTGCTGGTAATGTGTGGTTGGGGCCATTGTGTGGTGGTCTGTCGTGTTGACTGAGGTCAGACACAGACTCACGATCTGTTAAGAAAAAATCATCAGGAAAGTTGAAAGATAGACCAATCATGTTGACCAGGTAATCCTTAGCAATCAGGGGTAGCTTATGGCCTTTATGTATTGGCTTAATCTCTGCAAAATAAAGAATGTCCGTATAATTCCAATCTTGACGATATAAATCTTGATTACCGGTACAATCATACACTTAATCCTACTGTTGTCTTTTCAGATAGTTGGCGTCATTTTCAGTGTACTAAATGTACTTTTGCCGATCTTTCAGCACCAGGAAGTCCACCTCAAAGTCTGCATGCTCGCCAACTGAGCTCAAATACTGTACTAGTCCAGTGGAATGAACCAGACACACCTAATGGGGTCATCAGGGTAAGGCTGTGTTCACAGACAGAGGTAGCAAGTACAAACCTGAGACGTTGTATATCATCACCCTCAAGTTTTGCGAAAAGTAGACTAGTACGTACCTGGTCCTACCGATGGTGTCGCTTTTGAATGGTAGGACCAGTGTTGGCCGCCATTTGTGGAGGAATTCTGACAGTGACGTCACTTGAAAATTTTATGTAAATTATGTAAATTTATTCAATTCTCAATACGGCTGACGTACCAGAATGCAGATAGAAGGTGACCGACCTTTTGACCCAGGAAATTCACCAATCACGCTTGGGGTTTTCCATGTTAAAAATAGAAAATCTATCAACATAATAGTTAGACCACAGAGTAGTCTCTACATCTGACGATTTAAGAGACTACTGTCGCCCTCCGAAATTCGGACGCTGATTGGTTGTTCCAATCAGAATCAACCAATCAACGTCCGAATGCGCCAGTATCGTGGTAGGAAATCCAGCCAACATGGCGGACCCCGACACCAGTTCCTAACGTGCTGCACGGTGGAACTGGATGCCGGTTTACATAATAGTTCACATACTTACCACCTGGGCCAGCACCGATCAATCAGAGACACGAAGGCGGTTGGCACGCCCGGTCCTAACATATGCAAAAGCCCGATGTAAAATAGTTAGGATCGGGTACTAGTCTATGCGTAAAGTTGACCAGTCACTTGATAAAATATACACCTATTTGCAAATCCTGTTTTTCGCTCCCTGATGTTGATAATTTTGTCCTATTTCAAATTTAAGGGCTACAAAGTCTTTTACACCCGCCAGCCCAACCTTCCCATCAGCACTTGGACTGTAATTACCGTGGATAACAACAACCTACGCCTGGCGACACTTCGCAACCTACAGATCAACAAGACCTACACTATCAGCGTGTTGGCATTTAATGGTGTTGGTGATGGGCCAATGTCCGATCCCATACAAGTCAAGACACAGCACAGAGGTAAAATACTTTACTCCTATTTAGTTAGCATGGTGACATAGGCTGAATGCAGAATAGATATAGATAGCAGCTGTAGTTAAGTTGATAGAGAATACATTAACTATTATTTTGCAGGAATGAGATGTTTACATGTGCATTCCTCTGTTATATTTTCCCCAGACACTAGGGACCATAATGATAAACAAACGTCAGATAATGGTGTTGGTGTTTGAGTGGTTCGTTAAATTTCCTTTAAGAGATTTTACCCATCACGTCGTTTTCTACGCTTACAATATAGATCTGTTGTAGATAGGTGTACAAAGGTATAGAGTCGATACACATTGAATACAAACATCGGTAGACTAAATGTAAAGTAGCTGTTTCATTTTCGACAAGATAAATACTGCTTTCTGCAAAAAATAACAACATTTTGAAAAAGAAGTTCGCGTCACGTGATGGCGGCCCCACCAATGATGACGTCAAGATTTTCAAGATGGCGATCTAGCGTCAATGGCAGTGTTAAAATTTTGTTCAAATATCAAAAAAGTTCAACGCTGCATGGAGTATGTAAGGTATGATGTCATGGCCTATAGTCAAGTGATGTCATGAAAGTTTGCCAAAAAAAACAGAACAGAGCACGGAAGGGATTTCATTAGCCAGTTTTCAGTGCCCTTTGATGTACTTAACGCAGCTACCTTTAATCCCTCCAAACCCAACCAAACTCCTGCCCTGCCTGGCTTCCCCTCCTCGCCAAACCCAACTAAAAACGGGACACCCTAATTCATGATCCAAGATCCAAGACCCAATCATAATTCAAGATCCAAGACCGACCCAAAATGTAGTTCCAAAGTATTTTGTGTACCTATATAAAACGCGCGTATCTGTAAACTTCGGTATATCATATCATGAACCGGAACTTGAATTAATTTAATTTAATTGGCGTGCGAATAGGCGAGGCGGCGAGGCGGTGTATTGTTCCGCGAGACTACAGGAGCAGTGATGCATGGGAGATAGGCCATCTGTCGAAAACCACCTGTTCACCAGTTCGGCTGGATCAGATCTATGACGAATTTGTTTGTAATTCGTCACCTAGTATACCGTAATGAACACAGTCAGTGACGAATAATGTAGTACACATCATGGTAGCTACGGTTTGTATTTGGACATCAATAGTCCTAATCATTTTGTGGATAACGCTGTTTCTTATCACGGAGCTTCAAATTTCGTTCCGTGTTTTCTTAGACCGACCTAGATATGCTAGTGTCGCAAAAGAAAGACACTAATCGGCAAATGAATGAGAATGAATATTCACACTTGAAATAAACTCCTTATCTAAACTAATTATCTAGGGGCATATCTAGGAGGAGTATACTATACTATAGTATAGGCCCTAGTAAAATAGGTTTTAAATTGTGGGTCGCCGATCTTGAATTATGATTGGGTCTTGGATCTTGAATTAGAGTGTCCCACTAAAAACACTCCTTTCCCACAGCATCTGCCACCCAACTCATTCCACTTAACACCCGCCCAAAAACCTCACTACCTCTGCAAAACCTCACTACCTCTAACTCAGTTGCATGATTTCATACGTGTGCACTGAATGCAGTGTCTGCTTCATTTTAAATTTTAAAGTCTCTTGTACATTTAGTAGAGGATACTCTTCATCAAAGTATGGTTCTTCCAACAAGCTTGGGCGGAATGGTTTTTAGCCCGCTTGGTCGCAAGGCCGAGCAGGGCTTATGCTGTGGTTGGGGCCATTGTGTGGTGGCCTGTCGCGTTGACTGAGGTCAGACACAGACTCACGATCTGTTCAGAAAAAATCATCAGAAAAGTTGAAAGATAGACCAATCATGTTGACCAGGTAATCCTTAGCAATCAGGGGTAGCTTATGGCCTTTATGTATTGGTTTAATCTCTGCAAAATAAAGGAATGTCCGTATAATTCTAATCATGGCGATATAAATCTTGTGAGCACGCCTCTTATGTTATCAGCACGGTCGTTGCATCATCGAGGCCACTGTATAGAGCGTATATAACACCACTCAGTAGCAACGTCGGATGTTAAAGTACCGGTAGTCTAGATACAAGCCTACATATAAATAGAATATAAGTCGTTTTAGGTTTTTGCGGGAAATACGCGCCATAGAATACAGGTATCTTGGTATTATTTTTCTTCTAGGAAGATTCTCTATCCATTCGTACCAGTGGTTTGGGACTGAGGGTGGTGGAAATATGCTTGTCCGTTTTTTTGGACCACCCTGTATAATGAGCACGTATGACATGAAGATAACATATGACATGTAAAACTGACACGAAATGAAAAGCGAGTAAAGATATGGAATGAACGTAATAAGAGGGAAAGGCCCTGCCACCAACACAATCAACACAGTATGGCGTCGGAATAAGATGAATAGATAGAAAGAAATGGAAACTGCAAATCACTGGCCAACGAGGGAAAGGGAAATGGAAGGGAAAAGCCTAAACCAGAATAGTCTCGCGCAACCAGCCCCTCGGTCATACTCCGAGGTCGTTAGACCGAGGGTTTGGCACGGAACGAAATTCTCATTGTAGCGACCTAGTGACCTCATTTCGACGATTTGAAATGAGGTCAGCTTCGCTGATTGGCTAGTTTCAAAATTTGGTGACGTAGGCTGCAGGGGGAATATGGCGGTGCCCAAAGAACTTGAAGCGTGAAAATTAGTGAGGTGAATCGCCTCAATTTGTGTTGTCAAGTCAATTTATAGTGTCTTTCATTGGAATTTCAGGCAAGTATATTTATATTTTTTCGATTGGGGAGGGAATTATGCTATAAAAAGTGCAGTAGGCCTAACAGCAAGGGGTACAAATACTACAGTTTTACTCGCACGCTGAATGCTTTTTGCTTTGATTGTGCATTGTGTTCTACGTCATCGGCGGTAGATTGTCCGCCATGATGGTTTTTACAAGCAAAATGTACCATCTGGACCAGACTCTAAAATTGAATATTGCAGAGTCTGGTGGCACGAGACTAAAACCAGAAAGGCAATCTCGTACCCAGAGTTCAATGCCAGATTAAACTCTGGAAAGGGCTAGACCGGTACTACTTTTTCACAGGCAAATGCATTGTCAAGGCGGATGAATTTCTCACCGTTGCACAAGCAATTGCGTTGGGTTCGTGCTTTGTTCCTTAAGGGTTATGTAAAGTGACTCGAAATCTCGAATTTTTGACGCACAAAATCTGACTAACTGCACAAAAAATTGGGAAAATAAGGCTCGGGGGCCCTCGGGAACCGTCATAAGAAGGTGCCCCGAGCCTTATTTTCTCAATTCAATGTGCAGTTAGTCAGATATTTTGCGTCAAAAATTCGAGATTTCGAGTCACTTTTCATAACCCTTAATAAAACATTGAATACCCAACGGAATGTTAAAATAGTAGTATTCTTTCAAATACTTGAACAAATTCTCATTTTCAGTATGATTACTTTGTCAAGTAATTTGTAAAATCGATGAGCACAAGAATCTTGTGGTGGGTTCCAGCCGTTTTCAGATGTCTTAGCCGAGGAACGATGGTGGCGACCTCTTGCCAGAAAGGGTGTCACATGTCCTCCATAACTGGAAAAAAATAATAAGGCCTACTAAGGGGAGATAAGGGAAAGAAACAAAATGCCAATCTTTTTGGCCCTGAGACTAAAGATGGTAAAGGGGAGCTATAGTGTTATCAGAAACTCAGCATCTGGTGTTGAGACCTGAGGGGTGATGGTTTTAAGGGTCCACATCCACGAAACCAGGGTCAGCCCTGGTTTTCTTGTCACTTTCTCTCTTCTTCCAGTACCCACCCAGCCGAAGAATCTCCAAGGTGTTGCAATATCCCCCAACAGCATCCAACTATCATGGGAACGACCTGGAGATTCTGGCGAAAGTATCATCAGTTATGAGCTCTACTACAACGATTCGCATTTCCGACAAAATGTCCACATAACTCTAGCACCGCCGACTGAGAGTTATCTACTAGAGGACTTAACACCAGATACATTGTATTACATCCGTGTGGCAGCTAAGTCGAACCGAGGGGAAGGCGCCAAGACACCGATTGTCCAAGTGAAGACGGAACCTTCATGTAAGCCTTTTCTCCTTTCTTTCTGTATTAGGGAGGTTTCGCAGATCTGACGAAACACGAAGTACGAAACACGAAATCGGACTTCACTTCCATGACGTAATGTATTTCAGAACGTGGTTGGTGCCACAAATATCGCCTGCTGCAAGAGCGTCTTTTAGCATACGACGTTGGATCGATAGAGTTACAGTGTATATTAAACTTTGAAATTTATCTTTCGTATCGACTTCATAGATACGAATTGGAAATTTAAAAATCCAAGATGCACCATAAGTCTCTCGGTCTTACATGATATGCTATAAAAGACGCAGTGACAGCAGGGACATTTGTGGTACCAACCATCCCCAGACATATATTGGGTCCTGGAAATGAAGTTGAATTTCGTATTTCGTCAGATGTGCAAAACCTCGCTAATGAGTTGTCCCTGCACAAAAGCTGAAGATAGACCAATCATTTTGACCAGGTAATCCTTAGCAAATATAAAAAACAAAAGTTCAGATTCTGAGATCTCAAAGTTTTCAACAAATCCATTACCGGTATGTCAGGAAACGTAAGCAACAAGTGGGTTATGTCTTGAGGCAACCAATGACACATGTTCAGGCTTTAGATTTCTTATAGTTGGTAACGAGTCATTTAGTCTCAATAAGGCGTGCTGCCCCTTAGCGCTGGCGATTGATGCCTCATGCGAGGGTCCGTGGCTTCGAACCTGGTAGGAAGCAATGTCATTCACCTTAGAAACCCGATTCAAAATTGTATCTCCTTTATATGTGGCCCCTTGCATAACATAAAACTGTTCGAGTTCGGAGATTGTTTGGACTACTCGAGGGGTACTGACGGACGCCTCGTTTAACATAGGCATTGAACAGTGTTGAACCATCTTTTTTGAAGATGGGCATTTTGGCCTTGTGATTAAGGCGTGCTGCCCCTTAGTGCTGGCGACTGATGCCTCATGCGAGGGTCGGTGGGTACGAATCTGGTAGGAGGCAATGTCTTTCACCTTAGAAACCCGATTCTATTTCATATTAACATAAAGGAATCAACCATAAAGGTTCAACTTACAAATTTAGCATTTTATAAACGTGGACAATATCCCTTTAAACCTCAACAGATTTGCATTCTGACTTTTCCATATGATAGGCAAGACCCTTCTGCACGTTCACTGCAAATTTTGTTGAATTCCGACTAGTTGATCTTATGATACAAAAGGACTGAATCAATGAGAACCCCACGAACGATGTGAGCGCAGGGTCATCTGTGTACATTTGAATAGGCTGACGTAGATTTGCACATGGAGCACTAATTGTGCTGAAAATAGCTCTGTTATCCTCAGAAATGGAATTCAAAGCATCAAGTTGACAGGTTCATGTAGGCCCCTACCTCTTCACCACAAAAAAAGTTCAAGCTCGTGCCTACTACGTAAAGACAAAATTCAGGCAGTGAGAGACATCTGGTGGCAACACATGAAGTGTATCCCTCAGTTAGTTCATCGTTCGCAGTTAAACCTTTATGGTTGATTCCTTTATGATATTAATATGAAATGGTCCATGGACCATGTGCTCACCCGTTTGAACATAATAGTGCAATGACAGAGAGAGGTGCATGTCAGTTATGAGCAATCTTACGAAACGTGCCCTGCTAACGGACGACGACGACGGACGACGGACGCTGACTGACGACTAAAGCTCACGGGTGAGCTAAAAATGGATGTCGATCAGAATAAACATAAATAAGCATGGTCATTCTATCTCCAACAAGAATTTGGGTAATTCAAAGCTTTCTCCATCCCAACCTCCAGGGCTGACATCTTCTGCTATTTTACCACAGTCCTAACATTTCTTACATTTTCAACTTGCAGATAAGACAAGAAGCAACAGTGAGTATCGAAGTGTTTCTTTGTGTTAAATGCCAACTGAGTACATCTGGTTGAACGGGTCTCGATTGTAGATCTAGATATCTGGTGTAAGGTGACTGACGCCTGTTGTGGTCAAAGTCTTTGCATGGGTCACAAATCGTTGACATCGAGAACGGGCAACGACGTCAGCGCTATCCCGATCTCGGAACCGGAGTAGCAGAACCTCTCCAATGAATGTACAAGTCATACGTGTGCACTGAACATTCAGTGAATGAAGTGTCTGCTTCATTTTAACTTTTAAAGTCTCTTGTACATTTAGTACAGGACACTTTTCATCAAAGTATTGGTTCATCCAACAAGCTTGGGTGGAATGGTTTTAGTTTGTCTGGTATCTTTTAAATGGTTGTGCTCATTTGGTGATGGGGTAGCTTATCGCCTTTATGTATTGGCTTAATCTCTGCAAAATGGAGGAATGTCCGTATCTTGGGATATCACTACTGGTGTCGACGCTAGGTTTCCATCTTGAAAGTAGTGCACGCGCGGAGCGAACAGTAGAAATTCTTCTGTTTGTAAGGCGGTTACCCCATCACGTTGTTTTCTACGCTTACAATATAGATATGTTGTAGATAGGTGTACAAAGGTATAGAGTCGATACACATTAAATACAAACATCGGTAGAGTAAATAAAGTTATTCTGTTTCATTTTCGACAAGATAAAGAGGACTATTGTTTTCTGCAAATAATAACAGTTTGAAAAAGAAATTCGCGTCACTTGAAAGACCAACAAGATGGCGGCCCCACCGACGATGACGTCAAGATTTTCAAGATGGCGATCTAGCGTCGACGGCAGTGTTAAAATTTCGTCCATTTATCAAAAAAATTCAACGCTGTCGTGGAGTACGGGAATGTCCGTATAATTCTAATCATGACGATATAAATCTTGATTACAATTATACACTTAATCCTACTGTTGTGTTTTCAGGTAATTGGCGTCATTTTCAGTGTACTAAATGTACTTTTGCCGATCTTTCAGTACCAGGAAGTCCACCTCAAAATGTGCGTGTTCGTCTGCTGAGCTTAAGTTACGTACTAGTCACGTGGAATGAACCTGACATACCTAATGGGGTCATCAGGGTAAGGCTGTCATGTGCATAGACAGAGGTAACAAGTACAAACCTGAGATGCTAATTAGCCTACCATCACCCTCAAGTTTGGCGTAAAGTTCACCAATCACTTGGTAAAATGTACACGCACATGTATTTGCAAGTCCTGTTTTTCGCTTCCTGATGTCGATAATTTTGTCCTTTTTCAAATTTCAGGGCTACAAAGTCTTCTACACCCTCCAGCCCAACCTTCCCATCAGCACTTGGACTGTAATCACCGTGGATAACAACAACATACGCCTGGAGACACTTCGTAACCTACAGATCAACAAGACCTACACTATCAGCGTGTTGGCGTTTACTGGTGTTGGTGATGGGCCACTGTCTGATCCCATACAGGTCAAGACACAGCACGGAAGTAACATACTTTTCTCCTATTTAGTTAGCACGATGGCATGGGCTGAATGCAGAATAGAAAGCCTGGCGGCGTAAATGGTCTACGTGGAAAGAGTTTGAAATAAAGAATCTTCGCACAAACACACAAAACTGCCTTCGATACAAGAGCACGAAGTGCTCAACCCCCGGGCTCAACCTGACACAAGTCATTTTGTCATAGCCTACGCAAAGTGCATTCAATTCAGGCCAACACACCGACTGAAAAACGTAAATGAAATGGCCAGGGCCATTGTGCTCACCTCTGTGACAGAGTATGAAGTGTGACTAGCCTGCTGATACACCGAGTGGTGAAGGATTAGTGCAGAAACATCGTAACATTTACTACTGATGAGATATGGCCAAAGTCAATTTTTCAAGATGGCCGCCTGGCAGCCATGTTGAAGTCCAATCGAACCGAAATTTGGCATATAAGTAGACGGTACCAAGACACATATTTAGGCACGGTTAAAGCATCCTAGCTCCCACTATTTATGAGGTGTGGGTCGAAGTCCATTTTTCAAGATGGCTCCCTGGCGGCCATATTTGACGTCGAATCTGACTGAAATTTACCATATATTTATATGGTACCTAGATACATATTTTGACAACGTTAAAACATCCTACCTACTCCTATTTATAAAATGTGGGTCAAAGTCCATTTTTCAAGATGGCTTCCTGGCGGCCATATTTGAAGTCCGATCGGGTTGAAATTTGGTGCATTTGTGCAGGGTGCCTAGATATATCTTCACACCAAATCACAACACTCTATGTCAAATAGCCATGAAATGTGCCACCAAACAGTGAATTTTGAACTTTGACCTCTGTGACCTTGAAAAGTAGGTCAAATCAAAAACCCGGGATTTATGTGATGTAGTCTCATCAGAGGAACCCACCATAAAAGTTTCGTGGTTCTAGCTAACAGCGTTCAGGAGATACGGCCAAAAGAAGGTTTTCACAAAGCGCCCCCTACAGGCCAGAGTGTACAAGCGGCAGCACTACGTTTCGGTCCAGAGATAGTTTTTACCATAGGGTACCTGTACACCAAATTTCAAGTTTGTAACCCAAGCGGTTTAGAAACGTGCCACCCCTGTTAACGACGACGGACGACGACGACGGACGACGCCGGACGACGACGGACAACACACCATGAGAGAAGCTCACCTCACAGAGGTGAGCTAACAAAGCAACCCCATCTTGCACCGCTAAAGATAGAGAATCACCTCAAACCACTTCTAAATATAAATCCACATGCGCTTCTCAACCTCGGCGCCACATCGATGTCACACTAACTACACAAACCATCATATAAGTATTTGCTCGTCCGCCCGTGAGCCCGAGATTGAATGTGTGACCCCCACATGGATTTTAACCAACCAGAATCGTTTCTTTTATGAAATCTCTAGAAAACCACAAAATACCGAAAAAAGTGTATTAATCGTGAAATAATCGCCTTAATAAACAGCAGGTGTAATGTGTGAGAATGNTATTGTTCGGCGGACACTCAAATACAGAAAGACATGTTGATCAGTGCCTCCCTCATTGTCACGTTGCCGCTTATTCCGTCAGTCTTTTGTTGGGGGCATTGGCAAACAATGAAAAACATCACACCGGGACACTTCTAGGCATAAAAACTAACACATCCCAGCTCATTGTCTTGATACGTTAATGTTTTAGTGCCGTCGAAAGCTCAATTTGGACCCAATATACATGTAATGGTCACTTAAAGGGACTATAGGCCCACGTGAACCAATAATATAGATAGTATAGTTAGTCGAAGTCAACCTTACTTCAACAAGGCAAAGTGTCAGGGCTATGCCATAAAGTGAACACAATGATTAAGCGAGAAAGATTTTGTTCCAAAAGTGGTCGGAAGATGGCCTGGATGGATAAAAAGTCATCACAGTAATTTTCCGACAGCGAACGTTTTGAGCACAACTTTGCGTTTGCTATAGGCTCGTGCAAAAGTGAACCAAGTTACGCTAACATCATTACATAACTGTGACACGGATTATTTACCACTGACCTGTGTAGATTTTCAAGCTTGTTATTGTGCCCATGTTGAAGTAAGGTTGACTTTTTTTATAGTTGTAGAGAATGCATGAACTATTATTTTGCAGGATTGAGATGTTTACATGCGCATTCCTCTGTTATATTTTCCCCAAACACTAGATATCCAAAAATAAGGCACAAAAAAACGACCCACAAAATATGATGTACCGATAATAATAAGCGAGGTCGTCCTACAGAATTTTGCAAATTTTCAACCCCAACCGGGGTCTTCTTCAGGCCGTCAGTTTCTTGCAAGAGACTACAGAAAAACTGAGTTGAATCCGAAATGCAGATCTGAAGTATCGTGTGCAAACGTGACGTGTCAAAAATTTAAGTTGAATAGAGGCCAAGCCCCATAAGTAGTTGCTGGACGTGATTAGAAAGAGAGTGTCTGTAATTTGTGGAAACTTGATTAGGCTGAAAGAAAGGAGATTTACAAATTATGTATTTATAATTAGCACGTATGACATGAAGATAACATATGACATGTAAAACCGACACGAAATGAAGAGGGAGTAAAGATATGGAATGAAGGTAATAAGAGGCAAAGGCCCTGCCACCAACACAATCAACACAGTATGGCGCAGGAGTAAGATGAATAGATAGAAAGGAACGGAAACTGCAAATCACTGGCCAACGAAGGGAAAGGGAAATGCAAGGAAAAGGCCTAAACCAGAAAGGCAATCTCGTACCCAGAGTTCAATGCCACATTAAACTCTGGGAAAGGGCTAGACCGGTGTGAAAGGAATCCAAGTCCCCCTGGGATCAAAGTCCAGTCTTATTGTTCAGCGAGGGATTAGAATATATGGCTAAAGAGACCATGACCATTCAAATATAACCTTACAATAGCGGGCTATTGTTGAGGATCTGCAGTCCTAGGACGCTGATTCCTGTCACACCTGTACTACTTTTTCACAGTGCAAATGCATTGTCAAGGCGGATGAATTTCTAACCGCTGCACAAGCAATTGCGTAGAGTACGTGCTTTGTTCCTTAATAAAACATTGAATACCCAACGGAATGTTAAAATAGTAGTATTTTTTCAAATACTCGAACAAATTTTCATTTTCGGCATGGTTACTTTGTCAAATAGTGTAAAATCGATGAGCACACGAATCTTGTGGTGGGTTCCAGCCGTTTTCAGAGGTCTTAGCCGAGGAACGATGCTGGCGACCTCTTCAGATTGCCAGAAAGGGAGTCACATGCCCTCCATAACTGGAAAAAATAATAATAAGGCCTGCTAAGGGGAGACAAGGGAAAGAAACAAAATGCCAAACTTTTTGGCCCTGACACTAAAGCTGGTAAAGAGGAGCTATGGGGTTATCAGAAACTCAGAATCTGGAGTTGAGACCTGAGGGGGTGATGGTTTTAAGGGTCCACATCCACGAAACCAGGTTAGCCCTTTCCAATGACGCCCTCACATTTTCTTGTCACTTTCTCTCTTCTTCCAGTACCCAGCCAGCCGATGAATCTCCAAGGTGTTGCAATATCCCCCAACATCATCCTACTATCATGGGAACGACCTGAAGATTCTGCCGAAAGTATCATCAGTTATGAGCTCTACTACAACGATTCGCATTTCCGACAAAATGTCCACATAACTCTAGCACCGCCGACTGAGAGTTATCTACTAGAGGACTTAACACCAGATACATTGTATTACATCCGTGTGGCAGCTAAGTCGAACCGAGGGGAAGGCGCCAAGGCACCGATTGTCCAAGTGAAGACGGAACCTTCCTGTAAGCCTTTTCTCCTTTCTTTGAGTATTAGCAGACTGGGCCGTCACGCTGTACCGTAATTCGCGCGTTACCGTGATTTCTGTGGTGAAACGAGAAAGTGGATCGAATGTGGAGCAACCGCACAACTGCTCGCTGAGCCGACATGGAGAAAACGCGGAATTCCACGGAAATCCGCCAAGAAATCCGTCGACTGTAATTATACATGTAGCTTTTAACAATGGAATAAACTACACACTGGCCTTAACCATGTAGTATTGAAAGAACCTACTAGATATATACATATAATAATAATGAAATAACAAGACCAAGCAATGCAGTTGGAATGTTTTAACTTTGCGGCCACAACGGCATTGTTTCTGGAGGCCAACCATCTTGCTCCTCGTATCTAGGCTAGTGCCCATTAACCTGGTTCCCTGGGCGTCCGACGGTGGCGCTGGCTGACGATTCGTGTCGAAGCCCAGGTATCCGCAACTCAGAAAAATAGCCGGGATTCCGGCTAGTGGGAAGCCGTTGATTTCAGGCGTCGATTAAACTTCGTGTAAATCAGGTTATTAGAATATCTAAAATCTTGTTATCATTAGTACGTTTTAGAATACATGTAACATTTCTAATAAAGTGGAAATTGAAATTTATAATTAACGATTAATCGCTGACTAATTTTGGAGTGAATCGAGTGCCGAAATGAATCGCATACAGAGTCAAATTTCAAATTTAAAATGGCGTCTTCGGTTTGGGNTCAATCAGAGGGTTGTGGGTTCGAATCTCGGTGCCATCATAGATTATTTTTCGTTACTTTTTTCTCATTTGGTAGCTGTGCTGAGTTCTTTACTGTTCAAGAGCGTGGTGGCAAGTGAAACCAACTGTGACCGTCCGAGAGGATGTATCGTTTTCAGAGGTAGTTTGGAAGTGCCTTAATTGTGGCTGTTCGTAATTTCTACCTCTGCCGCTTGGGGTTTATATCTATTAAGTTCAGCTTTAAACTAGGCCCCCTATCACACAGCACTTCGAAACGACTTCATTGCTGGCCTTGGCCAGCTCTTGTTTTTACATTTTCTCGACAACGGTGCGGTCAAGAACAGCCAAATTTCCATCAAGTAGCATATGGAGAATTTCGTTGGCTACAGAATGGTGGCAATTTCGTTTTCCAGGCTGTTTACATAATCAAGATATTCCATAATTTTTAGAGTCATTTTTTTCGACTTTTTCATTTTTTGAATTTTCGATTCTGTTTTAGATCTATATCGTGCAACAGTCAACCCTAAGACAATCTGTGAAGAAACTTTTTGAAAACCACATTTCGTTTTCATGATATATCAAAATAACAAAATTTCGAAATTTTTGGTTTTTTTCACATTTTCCCTCATTTTTCATTGCCATATGTTAGGATTCACTGTTGTAAGGCATCTTGCAGAAAAGAAATTATTTTTCACTGCTTGAGGAAGTGGGATTTCCCTTTTGCAAAACCTCTATCAGATTTGAATTGGTGATATTTTACTTAAATCTAGGAGAAACAGGGGGAAATTTCAGAAATCATTGTGTCATTGTGAATTAAACACGATTCCGCTTCAAAATCATGAAAAATCCCAAAATTTTAAAATCCCGAAATTTTGATATTTTGAGATATCATGAAAACGAAATGAGATTTTTAAACAGTTTCTTCAAAGAATGTCTTTGGCTTGACTATTGCATGATATAGGGCTAAAAAGGAAACAAAACTTCATAAAATGAAAAAGTCAGAAAAAGATGCCTCTCCAAATTATGTAATAACTTGATTATGTAACCAGCCTCGATAACAAAATTATCACCATTCTATAGCCAACGAAA
The DNA here is from genome assembly GCA_002633025.1 of Notospermus geniculatus. Taxonomy (NCBI): domain Eukaryota; kingdom Metazoa; phylum Nemertea; class Pilidiophora; order Heteronemertea; family Lineidae; genus Notospermus; species Notospermus geniculatus. The sequence continues at coordinate 107,311 of NMRB01001709.1, read as the reverse complement.
TTCTCCATACTTGGTGAACATTTGGTTGTTCTTCACCGCACCACTGTTGAGAAAATATTAAAAAAACTGTTGTCCATAAACTTATGACCATGAGTGTACGTACATACGCTGGCCATGGCCGTAGTGTCATTGGCGCGCGTGCGCACTTTCGATGGTAGCGAAAAAAGTTGGTAATGCGCCATGATGGTTTTACAAGTCAAAGTAACCATATGGACCAGACTCTAAAATTGGAAATTGCAAGAGTCTGGTGGCACGGGACTAGATACATGTAGAATCTAATGTCCCCGTCTTCCTGATGTCCCCCTGCATTGTTTGTCACAGGATTAAGGGTCTTGGTCTCTCTAGAGTCCAATTCAATGGTGCAGCTTAATCCGTAAATGTATTGTTGAGGGACATCACATATCGGGGGACATTAGATTCTTTTACACTGGAATAGCCGAACCTCTCCAATGAATGGACGGGTCATACTGAATGAAGTGTCTGCCTCATTTTAAATAATAGTGAGCTTTCGCAAGCGCCCGGTTAGACCCTACGACGACGTTTATCTATTGTGTGGGTATACCCAAACAATAGATAAACGTTGTCGTATGGCCTAACCGGGCGCTTGCGAAAGCTCACTATTAAAGTCTCTTGTACATTTAGTACAGGATACTCTTCATCAAAGTATTGGTTCTTCCAAAAAGCTTGGGTGGAATGGTTTTTAGTTTGGTATTGTATCTTTTAAAGCGAATGGCTCGCGGGGTTTGTTGACAGTTGTTTGTTGACATGTCCTCAAATCAAACGCCGTTTTGAGAAAAAGGGAAAGAAGGATTTTAGTCTAATGTGAAATGCATTAGACAGCCAAACTTCAGAGGCGTATTCTTCAAAATCTACCGCTTCGAAATCAATGTGAATAGTACAAAATTTACATTTTGACCGACTCAATTTGAAACTGTCATTAACCCATTTTAACAAATTTTTAATGGAACCTCGTCCCCAGGTGCACGTTCGCATATTTGCACAGGTTTTGCCTATGACTGGAGCACGGCTTTGCCTGGAGACTAGGTTCACTCTCTATGGGAGGTACCACCAAAAATCAAAACAAACCCCGCGAGCCATTCGCTTTAAATGGTTGTGCTCATTTGGTGATGGGTAGCTTATGGCCTTTATGTATTGGCTTAATCTCTGCAACATGAAGGAATGTCCGTATAATTCTAATCAATAAGATCTTGATTACAATTATACACTTAATCCTACTGTTGTCTTTTCAGGTAGTTGGGGTCAATTTAAGTGTACTAAATGTACTTTTGACGATCTTTCAGCACCAGGAAGTCCACCTCAAAATGTGCGTGCTCGCCCACTGAGCTCAAATACTGTACTAGTCCAGTGGAATGAACCTGACATACCTAATGGGGTCATCAGGGTAAGGCTAAAATGTTCAAAGACAGAGGTAACAAGTACACCCATGAGACGCTATATACACTACAGGCGAGAAGTTTGGGGCCGCCCACTGACTCTTTTAGAAAAAAATACCTATATGTGGTTTGTTTTACAATTTATTGTTGGGAAGGGACAAAAGTATTTTAAAAGATGTAAGTAATTACATGTAGTTATCAAAAGGAATTTCAAAACAAATGGACATTTAAAGCCATTTCTGCCTCTCACTTTGCTTTCATTAAATTAGCCCCCTCGGCCTTAATAACGCCGAATCGGTTAATGTCGTCCTGGGTATAACAGAAATATACCCAGGTTCAATGTCGTCCCACAATACTATACCCTGGGTATAGTTCGCAGGGTATAGTTCTATCTACAAAAGTACACCGAGGATTGGATACAGCACCTGAAGACGAGATTGTTCTTGCAAATGCCACATGACCATGCACAAGCATGACAAGTCGAAAAACATCGCTCTAGCGCCCGACACGACAGGCACCATTCCGACAGTCATCGAAGATTTTTTCGTGCCGTTTATCGTCACTCAAATCCGCAATAGTACTCGCAGCAGGGCTGATGTAATGTCGATGCGGACGTAGATGAACGCACAACACCGAACAAACAACGCAGATCTGCTCTGTTCGTAAGTTTGGACCATTGTGTTAAGAATGTTAACAGTTGACCCATGCTATCGATGAGCACAAAAGCTGACAATAGCGAGGTTTCGCAACTTGACGAACTACGAACTACGAACACGAAATACGAAAATAGAGTTCGTATTTCGTATTAAGCAAATTTTTGGTTTCGCATAAAATACGAAATACGAAATACGAATGCCCGTTACATGCGCAGTAGCTGTCGTAGAAGGCGCTTTTACTAAAGTTGGCGACTGCAGATGAAATGGAGCCGGGAGTGGAGCATGCTGTGAGCTTATGCCCGCTGTACACGATCAAACACCCTGCCAACACCTCAAACGTTGCCTCAGAACATGATAGGCCAGGGGGCGCCATCTTATTTGTCTTCCAGCTGTGGAGGTGTCAACATCCTCTGGTGAGCTCCTGCTGAACACTTTTTTGAAAGAAAAAAAAACTAGACCCAGCTAGGAATCGAACCCACGCTCTGTTATCTTTGTTTCACCGTCTTCCCCATTCGCCCACCGAACTTGATGGTAGGGTTCCAAGGTTTTCTAACTCGAAGGCCTACGCCTATGACGAACACAAATCATGATCATGATTTCAGTTGGCTCGTTGGCTGAGTGGATAGAGTGGTCGACTGCAAATCAGAAGGTCGACGGTTCGAATCCCGTCTATGACTATAATTTTTTTTGTATGGAATAGGCTGAATTGAAGTTCTGAATGTCAGAGTTCGGTTCGGACTTGGCTCTTCGACGCAAAACGCACGACAAATCTGCAAAATCTTCGTGCCTTCTATCTACCAAAGACGAAATCCGACATCTAGTCACACATAAAATGATTACGTCTTACACAAACCATTACTGATCTCGTAATTCGTACTGTGCGTTCGGCCGATCCGAAAAAAGTGGTCTAGTTTGACAATGGAAACTGCCCCTGTACAAGAGGCGACGAACAACGAACGTCCACCTACGAACTGAAATAAGCAAAAATTGATGACGTATTACGCTTTTCGTGTTCGGTTTTCGTAGTTCGTAAGGCTGCGAAACCTCCCTAATATTGACTAGTATTTTGACGATGTTCAGTTGATTGCAAAACTGCCGTCTCAGTTGAAGCGAGAAACAAAATGGCGGCCATCCATTCCTAACTCGTACCTAGGCTCAAAACTACGGTACTGTGTATACTTTTGTAGATCGAACTATACCCATGGTATAGTTTTGTAGGACGACATTGAACCTGGGTATATTTCTGTTATACCCAAGACGACATTAACCGATTCGGCCTTAATAACTGATACACATACATATTATAGGCTTCTGCTCCTGTAATTTTTTAAAATCTAGGTTCCTGGCAATGACCCCAGATGATTTAAAGCAGTCAAAAAAATCTTTTTTAATTTTTAGACATTATTTGCTCTGAATTGACCGATCAAACCTATCCCATTCCAACTGAACCGACAGACGTCAACAACTTAAATTTATATGAAATACCTTTGTTCCTTAATATACAGTATATTGAAAAACAAACTATGTATGGATGACCTTTTAAAAAATATGTGGGTGGCCAAAACGTTTGGCCTGTAGTGTACATGTACCATCACCGTCAAGTTTTGTGTTAAGTTGACCAGTCACTTGGTAAAATGTACGCCTATTTGCAAGCCCTGTTTTTCGCTTCCTGATGTTGATAATTTTGTCCTTTTTCAAATTTCAGGGCTACAAAGTCTTCTACACCCTCCAGCCCAACCTTCCCATCAGCACTTGGACTGTATTCACCGTGGATAACAACAACCTACGCCTGGTGACACTTCGTAACCTACAGATCAACAAGACCTACACTATCAGCGTGTTGGCGTTTACTGATGTTGGTGAAGGGCCACTGTCCGATCCCATACAGGTCAAGACACAGCAAGCACAGCAAGGAGGTAACATACTTTACTCCTATTTAGTTAGCATGATGACATAGGCTGAATGCAGAATAGATACAGATACATCCTCAGCGCCCTCACGCGACGAGTAGTGTAATCATGGTAATCGGTGTCTTTTCTGCACTGGACGTCCTCCTGTGTGGACTGTTTGTGATTTGACCTACTTTTCAAGGTCACATTGGTTCAAGTTCAAACTTTTGCCATTTGGTGGCACGTTTCGTAACTGCTACGGCTATTGACCTGAAACGTGGTACATGTACAGCCCTATGGTACCAAGTAATAATTCCTCAACTCATGCCTGGATCGTCTCCAAATTTTCACCATCAGTGCATGACATGTAACGGGTGTTTGATTTGACCTACTTTTGAAGACCACCAGAGGTCAAAGTTCAAAATTTTGTCATTTGATGGCACATTTCGTGGCTAGCCTATGTGACCTAGTAGCTTCTAACTTCCAAAGTGTGATCAGGTGTCTGGGTACCCTTTCTACTTGGAACTCAAGGCTTGCCCGGGAACATTTTTATTTAACATTTGTCATTTGTTCTTCTGGTATATTCACACAGGTGAGCACATGGTTCATGGGCCATTTCATTGAGATATTTAGGAAATAAAATTTGCTGCCCTTTTACTTTCCTACACTAAGAGTGTACCATTCAGAACAACTATTCTAAAAATAGCCATATCAGCCACGTTTTAAAGCTGACAGGTCAGATACGCTCTCCGACTTGTATGCAAAAATTTTTTGCGCTCAGCTTCGGTGGACCACTTCCGGTTGCCAAGTGAGTGAATGATGATGTGGTTGGCACGCACACGGTGTAATGGGTGTTTCAAGGTAGGAAGGTCAGTGTACATTACGAAAATTACCGAACGCTCGACTTCGGCAGCCTCGTGTTCTGCCGAAGTTGAGCATTTTTGCATAGAAGTCGGAAAGTATATCTGACCTGTCAGCTTTAAAGATAATGTATCACGACTTCATTGTTTACATTTAATGTTTGTAAACATGGATGTTTATGTTATGTTATTTTTTACTTTTGGGACATGCCAACCCAACAAATTAAATACTTTCGGTATCAAAAGAATTTCTAGAGGGGCATGCCACCAACAAATTACTCATAAGACAAAGAAAGACTTGACATAAACAAACAAAATGTAAATAAACAATGATTTTCGTGGCCCGCGAAAATACCCGTGACACATATCTTTAAGGAAGGTATGGCCATTCAAAGCCAAAAACCGACACACAAAATGGTCTCTATGGACCCACTTGACCCCGAAGCACCTGATGTCAAAAAATGAAATATTCATGACATGAATAGAGCTTCATCCCTGAAAGCGCTTCACATTATTGTACAAAGTCTACTCAGTACCCTTTCTGGGGAGGGATCCCATTCATGCAGCGATCACTTGATCATTTTAATGTAAATTTGAGAGTCCAAGAGAGGAATCCCACGTGACGTCATAAAGTCCACGCTGGACGTCAAATTGACCATGTGTTTCCTGAAGGAACGTCACGATGACGCAATGGCCCGTATGCACCACTGTGGCTTAAGCCGAAATTGAGCTTAAGTCTAACTTAAGTTCGAACTTAACTTGAAGTCGGTATGCACCAACTAAAGCTAAGCTTCAAGTCTGGCTTAAACCCCACAAAAACTTAAACCACGTCGGAGGGTGGTTTAAGTTATGGATTAACTCGTACACCTCGAATTTGAAGGCGTGCCTTCAACAAGCGCGGATCCCAAGGGGGCCGCCGGGCGCTTGCCTCCCCTTTCAACCAAAATATATGTAAAATCGATCGTGAAATTCTGGAATTTGGCGCAAATTTCACTGTCCTAGCAGAAGGCCTCCCCTTTTCCCAAATCCTCGGTCGGCTCCTGCCATATGAGTGTCAACATGGAAGTTAGTTGTGGATGCTCTTGATCCATTGCACAGGGGAGTATCCAGAAGGAGTAATCTGGGACCGGAATAACCCACTATCCCGATGAGGAATTTCAGAAATGGTTTGGTTTTGCCAAGGAGAATATTCGCCAAATCTTGCAGTTGATTGAGCGCGAGATAGGCCTATCTCCAAATTCTGACAAGAAATTTGCGTTGTCTCCCATCTGTGAGCCTGATAGCGAAACCTGTGTTGCCTACAATAGGCCTAGCTGATCCGTTACGAGTCAAGGCTTAAGTTTAAGTTGAGAAATAACTCAAATGAACTGCGAGCTTA
>NMRB01001709.1:78298-94326 GCA_002633025.1 Notospermus geniculatus | reverse complement strand
TTACATTACACTTATTAGTGAAATTTCGTGCCAATTGGTGCTATATTAAGTGAATAAACCCGTGTGACAAGAAATGATGTGGCACGAAAATAACGTCACTTCGTGAACAATAGGGACACTGCAAAATCATTTAAGGGACACTGCAAAATCATTAACGGGACATTCACATCATTAAAGGGAAACTGTAAAATCATTAAAGGGCATTGTCACATCATTAAAGGACACTGCAAAATTATTAATGGAACACCGCAAAATCATTAAAGGGACACTGCCACGTCATTAAAGGAACACTGCAAAATCATTAAAGGGACACTCTAAAATCATTAAACGGACACTGCCAAATCATTTAAGGGACACTGCAAAATAATTAAAGGGGCACTCCAAAATCATTAAAAGAACACTCCAAAATCATTAAAAGGGACAATCCAACATCATTAAAGGGACAATACCACATCATTAAAGGGACACTGCAAAATCATTAAAGGGACACTGCAAAATCATCAAAGGGGCACTGCAAAATAATTAAAGGGCCAACCAAAATCATTAAAGGGATACTGCAAACTCATTAAAGGGACACTGCCCCATCATTAAAGGGGCATTGTCACCTCATTAAAGGGTGACTCCAAAATCATTAAAGGTACAATGCCACATTATTAAAGGGACACTGCCACATCATTAAAGGGACACTGCCTTCTCATTAAAGGGACACCGCAAAATCATTTAATGGACACTCCAAAATCATTAAAGGTACAATGCCACATCATTAAAGGGACACTGCCACGTCATTATAGGTGTGCTTTGCAGGCGACTTTAATTGCCGCAGCAATAGGTGGTGGCAGGATGACATTAAAACAGCAAGGCTCACTGTTGTATGATATTAGTGTCCGCCACTCCCTTAGCCAGCTTGTAAATGAGCTTACTCGACTACCCATCAACAGCAAGTCCTGCTTGGACCTCTGTTTTACTAATATGCTTGGAGTGATAGATAGCACCAGTGTAAACGTACCAGTTAATGGGTCTGACCATTGCACAGTGACAGCTTCAGCCGTGATTGGGGCATCCTTGACAACGGAAAAATACCAAAAACGAGTTTGGAAATACGAGCAAACTGATCTAAACATTCTTAGAGATAATGTATCACGGGTATTTTCGCGGGCCACGAAACTCACTGTTTATTTACATTTTGTTTGTTTATGTCCAGCGTTTTATTGTCTTATGAGTAATTTGTTGGTGGCGTGCCCCTCTAAAAATTATTTTGACACCAAAAGTATTCGATTTGGTGGGTTGGCATGTCCCAAAAAGTCCAAATAACATGATGTAAACATCCATGTTTACAAACATTGCATGTAAACAATGAAGTCGTGATACATTATCTTTAATGACACCAATAGAAATTACAATAGGAGCAGTCAGCCGCGCATATTGCCAACAGATGGCAGCAAAGTTCTAGCGGACCAATGTACAGGAAAATCTACGTGATTGCTGCTCGATGAATAATGAGTGGGTCCGCTATATGCATTGAATTGGGCCGTAGTGACACCTATTGGTCAACTCTCCGACAACTCCTATTGGGCGACTCTTACATCAGTTGAATGTACCAATGTTGCTACCACAGGGTTCATAAACCAATTATACAACATCTTTGATGCTTCAACCCCACACTATGACAAGGTTTTGAAAACCTCACAATTATTCATCAAGTGACGAAGACGGCAAATACATTGTAGATGTAAACAAGGGTATACCAACTACATGTACGGTTCACCAAACTCAACTGTTTGTTAATGGTATTAAAGCTGAACTGCTTGAACAAGAACACCACAGCGCCACATTGGTCTACAGAAGTGCAAACGCATGATACATGTAAGTTACATTATGGGTTTATAGTCTGATATCAACAGCGGTAGAGGTGTCATCCGACTTTACACTTTAACCCCAGTCTATCCTGAAACCTTTCAGTAGAACTCAGATGAGGTGCTCATTCAGCGCTACAATCTGAGTATTTCCGACCGGTACCCATTTATACACCTGGGTGGAGAGAGGTCAGTGTCGGAGTCGGAAAGCTGCCCAACCTCACAATTATTCATCAAGTGACGAAGACGGCAAATACATTGTAGATGTAAACAAGGGTATACCAACTACGGTTCACCAAACTCAACTGTTTGTTAATGGTATTAAAGCTGAACTGCTTGAACAAGAACACCACAGCGCCACATTGGTCTACAGAAGTGCAAACGCATGATACATGTAAGTTACATTATGGGTTTATAGTCTGATATAACAGCGGTAGAGGTGTCATCCGACTTTACACTTTAACCCCAGTCTATCCTGAAACCTTTCAGTAGAACTCGGATGAGGTGCTCATTCAGCGCTACAATCCGAGTATTAACGACCGGTACCCATTTATACACCTGGGTGGAGAGAGGTCAGTGAGACAAAGAGACTTGCCCAAAGTCTCACGCCCAGTGGGATTCGAGTCCGGGACCCTCTGACCGCTAGTCGGAGGCCCGAACCACTACACCACCGTGGCTTAACATGTAGACTACCGGGGCATGTTTGGCGGCGCACTGTATTCAATCTCAGGCTTTCAGTAGCTTCCAAGTCTATCATGTTCTGGAGCTACTGTACTTTGAAAGTACCTTTCGGTCGTTTGTTTTTCTCTTGACCACCACGGTGGCGTGGTGGGCAAGAGAACGGCTGAACATGTCGGGCCGATTTCACAAAGGGTGTTTAAGACTTAGACGCGTGTAACTTCACTAAATGCACGCACTTCCGCCATGCATTTGACGACGTTACACGCGTCTAAGTCTTAAACACCCTTTGTGAAATCGGCCCATTTTTTAAATTGAAGGGAATCCAACTGTACAGCCAAGCAGCCGCTTATGAAGTTGGCAAAACGAAAGTAGACGCGCAAGACAATAGGTGGCAACGTTAATTGGTTAGGCCCACTCATCGTCAATAAACCGTTTGTCCAAAGGCTAAATATGCCAGTGCAAATAAAGTGAATGATGTTTGCACATAACAGGCCTGCATATCGCTGTGTTTGTACGCTACGATCGCTGACGAAAATATCCTAGCTCTAGGCTATGATTATGTTCTGGTGGGAACCGAGGATGACAACATGTCGGGTGATCAATTGCACTTAGGATTAAATTACAAAACAGTCGCCTGGAGAGCATAGCGTTGACTTCAAAATTAAAGAAATTCCTGGTCTTCGATACTAAAGTGTATATTGTCGACTTTCACATACAGGGTGTCCCAAAAAACTGACTTCTAGTTTCATTTGCCCTTCGTTTTAATGCCCTCGGGAGAAAGAAAGCTGTTGATATGGATAGAGTCATATTCCAACAAGAGGGGACACCTCCCCATTGTGCTAATATAACACTGGAATTTCTGGAACGTAACTTTCCTGGGGACAGACTGATATCCCGTCGAACGGACAATCATTCGCCCCTTTACTCACGAGACTTAGGCCCCCCAGATTACTTCCTTTGGGATAACTAAAAGATCGAGTGTACAGTGACAACCCTCACAGGCTAAAAACACACGGAGAGAAATTATATGCAAATTCCAGCTGATCAACAGAGTAATAAACAATTTCAATGTGCATGTTGTAGCTGTTATCCAGCGGATAGGAGCATGAATTGAACACATCATAAATACTAAGATAATTTCTGACCTAGTGGGTATTTCTGAAAAAAAAATTCAGGGTAAAAATCTCCAGTCATTGCAAGGAATATCTGGACAAAATATCAATGTAAAATCTTGAGTAGCAAAAAATGAGGTATAATCAAAATTAGTCCGTTTTGGCACACCCTGTATACATGGTACAGGTTCCAAAGGTGCCACCTCAAGAAACGTAACAAACCGAACATTTCATTTCACCATCCCGTAAATTAAAAGGCCTAAAACCCGAGAGGCCGAACATTTCATTTCAACATCCTGTAAATTAAAAGGCCTAAAACCCGAGAGGCCGAACATTTCATTTCAATATCGCGTAAATTAAAAGGCCTAAAACCCTAGAGCCCGACAGTTTACCAGCTTTTCGCGGCTTGAGAGCGGCCTTAAAGGACCACGGTGTGCGATCTCTTTTCGGTATTTTGACTGCCGACGTAGAGGAAGCCACCTAGCGACAGGAAGACGAACTACAAAAAACATACAAAACGTACCTACTACATCGGGTCCATTCGCCGACAACGTAGTTACATGTAGGCCTAGTCCTTGGGGTTGAGAGGGGCGCACACGCCGATGGTGGCGCCGGCTATCGAGAAAAAGTAGCAATACCGGGCTCCTTTAAGCTGAGAGAGCCGTTCCTTGCAGAACTCTTCAACTCATATCTTTCATTTCTCAGTCTTATAATTACTTAAGGGCTTGTCACACTGAAGTAGTTCTCAAAACGTCCTCATGCCTCGTCCTAAAAAATCGTAAAACGGGCTAGAACGTGCAACCCTTGGCAAAATAATGCCTCCATGTTCTGGAGCACCCTTCCCGTCCATGAAGTTCGTAAAAAGACTGTAAAAAGTTGCCACTACGTCCACTCCGTTCGCACACGGCTTGAGCCCGTTCGGCAAAATTTTCAAGAAGGGACTGAGAACTAGCTCAGTGTGATTGGGGGCATTAGGCCTAGTGGTTCCAATAATTCTGAATGGGCTAGAATGTGTCATGTTGGCGAAATAATGTCTCGAAGTGCTGGAGCACCCTTCCCGTCCGAGCCCGTCCATGAAGTTCGTAAAAAGACTGTAAAAAGTTGTCACTACGTCCACTCCGTTCGGGTTAGTGTTGGGAGTAGTATGATAAGGATTAGGATTAGCTTTCGCTATATAGGTTAGGAAAAAAAGTTAAAAATTGCATGCCCGTAGGCATGGGAAGGCATGAAAGGGAATTTTCGATATTGAATTTCGCGGACCACAAAATTATTCTTAGTATAATTTTTGACAGCCATTACTAATTCCCTTTAAGAACAATAATGGCATTGCTTCCATTTTTGCTCATAGGCCTACATTGTATCTCGCTTATTCATGCTTGGCTGGGTCCCGTGTGTCCTTATCCAAAATATAGTATGGAGGCAGGTGGCTATGCTCCATTTTTAGCTCACCTCTGTGAGGTGAGCTTCTCTCATGGTGTGTCGTCCGTCGTCGTTAAAGGGGTGGCAGTTTCTAAACCGCTTGGGTTAGAAACTTGAAATTTGGTGTGCAGGTACCCTATGGTAAAAACTATCTCTGGACCTAATTATAGCGCACTTCCAGTTGAACTGCTCAATACGCTTTACATTATTACCCCAGCTATAGGTCTGTTCATTCCAATTTAATACTTTCTCCTCTCCCCGGGGAGTATTACAGTCCCGGCAACTGATTTCAACGCTCTTGGACTAACATTCACATAGACCATCACTACCAGCCAGGTACTCCTTTTACACCTGGGTGGGGTGAAGCAAGTGAGGCAAAGTGACTTGCTCAAGGTCACAAACGAGCGTGTTTTTTCTTGGTCTGGACTGGGAATCGAACCCGGGACCGTCTGATCAGGAGTCCGTCTCGCTAACCACTAGACCACGCCGCGCGACCACGCCGCTCCCCCACGCCGCAACTTAGCGCTGCTGGTTGTACACTCTGGCCTGTAGGGGGCGCTTTGTGAAAACCTTCCTTTGGCCATATCTCCTGAACGCTGCTTGCTAGAACCACGAAACATTTACGGTGGGTTCCTCTGATTAGACAACATCCTATAAATCCCGGGTTGTTGATGTGAAGATACAGAATAGCACAAAACTGACACACAAAATGATAATAAGCAAAAAGTCAATCTCCAGAATTCACAAATTTTCGACCGCAACCGGGGTCTTTTTCAAGTGGAACTTTACAATCTGAAACTCTAGAAAAGACTGAGCTGATCGAAACCCGAATGTAGAACTACATACCTGTGTAAACAGGATGAGTAAGCAATTAAGGAAAGAATAGTGTCCAAGCCCCACGGATGGTTGCTGGACCTAATTAAGAGAGTGGATGCAATTAAGGAGAAACTGATTTAGCTGAAAGAAAAGGGTTTAATAACAGGATAACTGGAGTCCAAAAGCCCCATAAAATGGTTGCTCAACTTGACCACAAGCAGAGTGTAAGTAATTGGTGTAGAGCTTAATTTGGCTGAAAGAAAGTTAATAAATTATCACAAGGGTAATTATATGCCTAATAAAATTATAACAAGAAGATAACATATTAGACCTGTAAAAATGACAAGAAGGAATAAACCAGAATGGATACTGCAAATCACTGAGCAATGAGAAGAAAAGGGCGAAAAGGAATAGAAAAAAAAGGGGAAAAACAAGGCCTAGACCAGAAGTGGAGCCACGTGCCCTCCGCTGCTGGAAAAACCTAAAATGAAATAGGCCTACCAGTGGGAGAGAGTGAAAAGAACCGAATGCCAAACTGGCCCTGACAATAAAGATGGTGAAAGCGGAAGAACCTCAGCATCTTGTGTTAAGACCTGAGGGGGTGATGGTTTTAAGGGTCCACATCCACCGCAACTCTGTTCTAAGGAGGGTCGTCTCATCTGGACATGTCTCGAGGATGGTGAACATCAGGTCCTTGACAGAATGTCCTGGCAACTTGAAGTGGGCATAGAGTATCGAGCAGTCACGATCATCCTCTTTCCCTAACCTGATGTTGGACTTGCGGTTGTTCATCCTTTTACGGAAACATGTCTGTCCGACGTACTGATTGATGGTATTGCATCTGGTACAGGTGATGCAGTAGACCACATTTTTGCTGTCACAATCAGCGGGACCCCTCAGGCTGAGTTGATGGGACCTTCCCGTGGAGGAACTAATGATGTGGGACTGGGAGGGCAAGGAGATGCAAAGTTGACATTTCCGACCAGAAATCGGTCGGAAATGTCAACTTTGGACTAGTTATTTGAAACCTTTCTAAAAATGCCATTCAAGCAGCACACAATTGACTGTCAATCGTTTTCTAGCTGTAGTTGATTTTGCCCATAGGCAGTTACAGTCAATAACCCTCAAATGAAAACTCTCACTTGGAGGCGCGCCTTTAGGATGGGTTTCTGCATTGGATGAAAATTCTCTAAAGCATGTATTGCCCAATACAAATAATAGTGAGCTTTCGCAAGCGCCCGGTTAGGCCCTACGACGACGTTTACCTATTGTGTGGGTATACCCAAACAATAGATAAACGTTGTCGTATGGCCTAACCGGGCGCTTGCGAAAGCTCACTATTGTCAAGTTGAGTGTCACCAACAATAAAATTTTATCATAAAGGAATCAACCATAAAGGTTTAACTGCGAACGATGAACTTACTGAGGGATACACTTCATGTGTTGCCACCAGATGTCTCTCACTGCCTGAATTTTGGCTTCACGTAACAGGCAGGAGCTTAACTTTTTTGTGGTGAAGGGGAACATGAACCTGTCAACTTGATGCTTTGAATTCCATTTCTGAGGATAACAGAGCCATTTTCAGCAAAATTAGTGTTCCACGTGCAACTGTACGTTACCCTATTCAAATCTGCACAGATGACCCTGCGCTCACATCGTTCGTGGGGTTCTCATTAATTCAGTCCTTTTGTATCATAAGATCAACTAGTCGGAATTCAACACAATTTGCAGTAAACGTGCAGAAGAGTCTCTCCTATCATATGGAAGAGTCAGAATGTCAATCTGTTGAGGTTTAAAGGGATACTCTCCATATTAATAAAATGCTAAATTTGTAAGTTGAACCTTTATGGTTATGATAATAAGCAAAAAGTCAATCTCCAGAATTCACCAATTTTCGACCCCAAGCGGGGTCTTTTTCAAGTGGAACTTTACAATCTGAAACTCTAGAAAAGACTTTTCTAGAGTTTTCTAGAGTTTCAGATTGTAAAGTTCCACTTGAACATGTTGAAAAAGACCCCGGTTGGGGTCGAAAATTGGTGAATTCTGGAGATTGACTCTTCGCTTATTATCATTTTGTGTGTCAATTTTGTGCTATTCTGTATCTTGAACCTTTATGGTTGATTCCTTTATGCTTTTATTTGTCTTCCTGTTTCAGGTTTTCCTATCAGGTGGCCAACCATGGTCTTGTTGTTGATCACCGGCGTTGCAATGTATGCCATCCTTGACATCAGGGTGCAAATCCGCCCCGCTCTGCGCAGGCAGCTTGATCCTTTCCCCATCTACTTTAATCAAGAACAGAATAGTACGTGTTGCGACAATACATCAGATGAGACAGTGTTTGTGACTGTTCCGTCGCCCAAGAAACACAGCAGTGTTGCTGCGGAACAAACTAGACGAACTGTCCGAAAAACGACACCGACGGTGAAGAAGTCACTAAAGCATTTAAAGAGAGTTGTGAAAAAGAAGCCTAAATTAAACAGACGATTAGAGCTGCGTATCAAACAGATAAAAGGAAAACAGTTGGCCAAAGAATATAGAGAAGTTTTACTAGATCTGCTTCGAACCTTTATGAAAGTTGCCAAGGAGTTAAATTTGGTTTGGTTCAGTTATGGCGGAACGCTGATCGGCTCCTGGCGTCATCATGGTATTCCTTGGGACGATGACCTTGATATTATAGTAAACAATTCACAAAAAGGAGCACTGCTGAAAAAATTCCGTTCAATGGAGCCAACGTACGTAGGCCACGATGGAAATCCTATCATAAAATTGTTCTCTAATCGGTCAAAGGTAAAAATCGAAGATTCGGGGCACCGCTGGCCGTTTATTGATATCTTATTCTTCGAAGAAAAAGGAGATGTAATCTGGGACAATCTTAAAGGCATGGAGAAGTACAAAGTGAAAAAATCGGATATGTTTCCGGTTCATTTACGTCCGTTTGAAAACTTGATGGTAAATGCGCCAAAAAGACCGCTGAAAGTTCTTTTGGATCAGTACTACTTTATAAAGCCTTCATATTGCTCGACCTGGAACTACAGCCATAGGTTGGAAAAAGGGGGTCAGCGGAGGATAGTGATTCCCTGTAAGGCCCTGAAGGACGTGTATCCTTTTGTCTATCGGGAATATTTGAGAGGGAATGGCACAATGAAGGAAACATTGAAACTAGGCGATAGAGTGATAAATACAAAGTATGTCAAGGAGTTAGAGAGTTCACTCACGCCTCCATTTTCTTTGAAACCCGTTAAGTAACACAGTCCACTGCACCATCACCCTGCCTCAGGGGAAGATCATAAAAAATATGTACGGCTTGAGGACAATAGATGAAATCAAGGATTCCGAAGACCTTTCAGGCGCGTTTAACTGTAGTTAAAAGACAACGTACGTGTTTTTGTTTACATTGAGGCATTGTGGGTAAAGCTGATTATGCTTCACCCACAATCCCTGTCTTTGAGGTTTGACATTACTTTGTATTGTATTCCCTTACTGCCTAATTGGCTGTGTATGTACTTGAGTTTATGTGAGGCGGAGAAGTTAAACTGTGTAATGCCCGCTGTACACGATCAAAGTTTTCATCCAGTTTTTTTGGAAATTCAGGTTCCGGGCCTATTGGGGCTTCAGTGTATAAACCCGCATGTAGGCCTTTATTGAGCATATTCAAAAAATTGGATGAAAAATTTGATCGTGTACAGCCGTGTGGTCGCTGCTGTTAGAAGTTTGAAATAAAACAGTATAGGGCTTGAGGGGCGTTGGACCTAGTTGTTTCTCACACCTACAGGAGGCCTTGAGGCTGACAGCATGACCTTGTGACGTGCTGGTGCTTCCCTGGCGATACATGATCATTTTGTATATCTGTATCTTGTACAATGGGTGAGGTCAGAATTCTGTGTATGTTATGTGTTATGTGTCAATGTTAAGGATCTGTTAACAGCTCCTGTTACAGGACATGTTAAGTCTAACAGAACTGTAACAGGCATGTAACAGGCGGTGTTAATTCAGTCAAGGTGGACTGAAATCTGTTAAACCAAATTTCTTTTTAACTTTGGTAATTCTTGATGAAATAAGCTGGGGTTTTTACTAAATTGCTTAGAAGAGACCCCTCTTCACTTTGAACACACAGGTTAAAATATGCAGAAATTCCCCTACATTTTAGAAATTTTAACCACTTAGTGGTTAAGAATCTGTAACACCGTCAACAGGTCAGAATTTCTCATGTTAGTGTTATGTTATTGTTACAACCATCTTTGTTTTGACAAACTGTGTTCAAGAAGATGTTTGCTCTGGAAAGGGGTGAAAACTTTGTCCGAGAGCCTACCAAAAGTAATAAGCCTTCAGATAGACAAATAAGACTCACACAGGAGCAGCTGGATGAGTTGGTGAACGATGTTCATGTTAACAGGCTGTTAGCAGCCTGTTAACAGGATGTTAGCATCTTGTAAACAGGCTGTTAACAGGCTGCTAACCACAACCCCTTTTCAACAGTGTTGAAGGGGCTGTGGTAAATGTTGAAACTAACAGATCTGTAACACTAACACATAACATAATACAGTATATAGTCAATTTCCAGAATATTTAGCAAATTTTCGACCCCAATCGGGGTCTCAGGCTGGAACTTTACAATCTGAAACTCTAGAAAAGACTGAGCTGAAACCCAAATGTAGATCTGAAGTATCCAACCCAAACAGGACGGGTCAGCAATTAAGGAATGAAAATTAAGCGTGGAAAATTTGCTAAATATTCTGGAAATTGACTATTATACTTTATTATATTGTGTGTCGATTTTTGTGCTCGCCTTCTCTTTGGACTAACACATAACACAGAACATACACGGAAATCTGACCTCAGCCATTGCACTTCGCATGTTTTCAAAATACCGTAGATGAAAATTTAATACGTTCCTTTTTTTATTGAGTACCGGTATGTAATTTATTTCAAAAAGTTGAAACGTATCACTTGGCTCTCGAATATCCATTGTGCACAAGCTTCTACAGTTAAACAAAGATCTGGAAGCTTCAAAAGCCAGCCAACAACTTACAGTTGCCGGCTTGGGTGACACTCAACCATTTGCATAAGATTACAACGAGGTATACATGCAAATGGTCTACAAAGGCAAGGTTAAGGCGAATTTACTCCTCCGAGTCTGACCTGAGCTTCAAAATATTTTTAAAGGGCGCCAGCAACATCTTGGATTGAAGCGAACGTATTTACTCCTTTGAACAGGTAACCCCCCTTGATGTGAGCCGAAATATTCTCCAAATTCTAACCGAAATTTCACTTAACAGCGAAGATAACTCGAAGTCGGAGTCCACGTCGTGACAATGGCTCACGCCGTGAAATTTGACTTCACGGTTATCAAATTTTGCACGGTCCGCCTAGAAAATTGCTATCATTCATTACGGATTACAGAAAACTTAGTAAATCACAAAAATTTCGTGATGTACGTATTTAAACCGGCGGTCAGATCAGGTGTCTGTGATTGCGTCATAAGTTCAAATTGGAAGTCGGAGTCGTAAGGATGCGATGCGTTGACGCACGCGGCAAAGGCTTTGTTATTTTCCGCCGCACTGCACGCAACCAAAGGTTTTCACAATTGACGTCATCTTCGGAGGTACTCGGCTACATTCGGACGGCCATCGTACACTACCTGGACTGTATATAGGAGCCTCGGCGTAGTAATCATCTCGCAAATCGCTAGACTAGTACCTGGTCCTACCGATGGTGTCGCTTTTGAATGGTAGGACCAGTCGTGGCCGCCATTTGTGGAGGAATTCTGACAGTGACGTGACTTGAAAATGTTATGTAAATTATGTAAATTTATTCAATTCTCAATACGGCTGACGTACCAGAATGCAGATAGAAGGTGGCCGACCTTTGACCCAGGAAATTCACCAATCACGCCGGGGGTTTTCCATGTTAAAAATAGAAAATCTATCAACATAATAGTTCACATACTTACCACCTGCGCCAGCACCGACCAATCAGAGGTACGAAGGCGGTAGGCACGCCCGGTCCTAACATATGCGAAAAAACGATGTAAAATTGTTAGGATCGGGTACCAGTCTAGCAAATCGCGAGATAATTCAGTGATTCGCCGCAAGTCCCAGGTTCTATGTGTCCCGGGTTCTATGCGTCCCTAAAGACAGTTATTTGTATGCAGGGTTCTATGTGTCCCGGGTTCTATGTGTCCCCAGTTCCATGCGTCTGTCTCAACTATGCTTTAAGCTAATGGTACCATTAACTTAATGCATTTTCCATTTGATTAAAGGTACCATTAGCTTAAAGTCACTTTATGAAACAGGCCCTGGTGAAGAGTCAATAGACAAAATCGAGTGTGAAGCTACCAAGGGAATGCCCGGGCATTCCCTTGGTAGCTTCGCACTCCAACAGAGGGCTTTCAAATTCTTAATCCACATTTTTTTGTGATGTTTCCAACCGTTATAACATGTATCAGAATTCATAATGAATGCTAATGCTGATTTGTTTTAGTTAATACATACATCCATGATTATTAAGATATGAGTTCGTCGACTCCACTTGATAACAAAATGGGACAAGGCTAATCATAACTGAGACAGACACATGGAACTGGGGACGCATACCGGAACCCGGGACGCATAGAACCCGGGACACATAGAACCCGGGACACATAGAACCCGGGACGCATAGAACCCGGGACACATAGGGATGACCCCAAAGTGAGTGAGTCGTCTGTGACCTTGACCTTAATCGTCCACACTTGATATAGTGCATACCAATGCTGATACTTTTTCACTTATTAAGGGGTTGTTTGTACAATATATCGGTGGGATAATTTTATTTATTGAAGAATTTGTTACCAGTGGATTTAGGCAAATTTTAGCGAGCACAAGGCTGGACTGATACAATGTCAAAACAAAAATGGCCGCCCGGCCTTCTCTTCAGCAATTGAGAAGTTCAACCTGCTGGTATAGCGTGAGTAACCCTTCACCATGTAAGGTAACATGCTTCAACTCATTTTTCTATGTGTAGGAATACTCACAATCCCTAATTGGTAAACTTAGATCATTCAGATAGGTAGATTTGAACAGTCTTGTCGAGCATGACCGAAGTAAGCAGACCCCGTAGCGATATGGCGCTGTCCGATATACATCAGAGTTACCATGCTGGTACGAATCGTTCTCTGACGTTCAGATTGAGGTTTTCAAAACATTTGGCGCATCCGTTGCCCTGTCGTATGCGATATCGCATTCGATGTATTCGTAACCGAAGCGTTTTCTTAACCTGGCTTTGAGCCAAGCGTACACTTGCGACAAAACGCAATGCGTTAGGGGTGTTTTTAAAGTAGACTGACCCAACGCTGTTGACTCGTCGTTCAACCGGGTCAGTCGATTTTTCAGAGAGACCCCTAACGCGTTGAGTGTTGTTGCAAATGTGCGCTTGGCTTTATCCTCTAGGGAACGTGTCAGGTAACACGTGAAATCCCGTCAAGGAATAAGGACTTTGCATCTCGTCAACACTCGGCATAATATACAGTAAAATCACCTTTTATTGGTGGTGCTTAGAATTCCTGTAGGCCCTGATTTTGAAGGTATTTGAGGGCCAGAATGGGGTATTATGTGGTTAACTTTGATTAAATTGAGTGATCAGTGAAGCAGACACAAAACGGCTGTGACAGGTGCTGATTTCATGATTCAGCATTTTTCTTTGGTACTCTTATTATGCCTAGTATTCTTGTTTGTCACAATGTGTGCACTGTGATCACATTTCAGTACCAACCACACTCCACGAACTTTCTTCACAGTTCAGCAGTTCCAAAGAAGTACCTATGCTGACACACAATCGGCTATTACCCACCCCATTCTGGCCCTCAACTACCTTCAAAACCAGGGGCTACAGAAATTCTGAGCCACCAATACAAGGTGATTTTACTGTAGATTACCTGTCTCGTTAAAACAAAAGGTATCGGCATTACAGGTTACCCGATTCGTTGAATCAAATGGTATCGACAGTAGAGATTATCTGTCTCGTTGAAACAAACGGTATCGACAATACAGATTATCTGTCTCGTTGATACAGACGCCACATTCCACTGAAAAATTCTACCGATGCCTCAAACCAACAACAGCATTATGGAACATCAGCCAACGAACATTAATGTCGTTTACGACGTGACAACATTTCGGGTTCGAGATCGCCAATGCTTACGCTGGTGGTATGATTCCATCACCTTAGACAGTGCATCACCATTGCAAGTGTTTATTTTCATCAGGAATATTCCATTCCTTATGTTCATCACAATATTTGGTGTAACTGGGAACACATTGGCCTGCTTCGTTCTCAGGTCTAGCACTTCGACGTCATTTCTTTTGAAATGTGTGGCCATCTCGGACAACGCTATGCTGATATCAATGACCGTCTTATATACCTTTCTTGACGTTCATTTTTTTACTGGAGCACTGATAGAATTACGTGAATTCAGGAATCTCACGGTTAGCTACGTGTGGGGTATCCATTGGATGGCAAAGACATGTTCTGTCTATATGTTGGTTTGCGTAGCGATTGAGCGCTACATCGGAGTTAGAAAACCCCTCAAAGCCGCATCTTTATGTACTTACAAGAATGCTAAAAAGGCCGCGGGGGTGGTCGTCCTCTTCGCCATCGTCTGCAACTTACCATCGATGTTTGAGATGAAACCTGCGTATCGATTTGATCCATGTACAAATTCATATCGACCAATTTTCATTTACGTATCGCATGTATACTATAACAAGGTTTACAACTATTTTTATCAGACGGCTTTAGACATGCTTCTTCATTTCGTAGTCCCGTTATCAACTTTAACGTACATCACGTACCATCTCATACGGACTCTAAGAAAAGCAGCAGACAGTACCATTCAGTCCAATATTAGCACTGGTAGCAGGGAGAATTTCAGAGCTTCAACGGTCCGGATATTGTCTGTCGTAATAGCATTCCTGTTACTAGAATCGCCGTCGTTTCTCATTCAGATTTACTACGTCTTTCTCCTCATTACGAAGACCAAATCCAGGTTGTTGGATTTTCTCGGCCACACGTCTTATATCTTAGGAGGTATCAACTCATTCATCAACTTCTACATCTATTGTGCAGTGGGTAAACGCTTTAGACAAGATTTTGTGAAGCTTTTTCGACGAAAATGAAATCAACCCCTGTAGATAGATGTGACCCTTCCATTGATAAGTTGCTGTGGTAATGAGTGAAACTGGTGTGAAACAGTGACTCTCATGGCGAATTTTGAAGGATTAGTACAGACGAGAAAGCTAAATACACCAAAGTATTTTTATGATCTGATCAGTAATAATTAATCAACTAGCTGATACCCGTGCTACGCACGGGTTACATGTATCGGGTAGCCCAAAAAATGACCCTCTCCCCCCAATGATTTGTCAAAAATTTCAGCACAATAAAAGCTGGGCCCTTGATATTTTAGGCACACAAATATATGGATATTATCCATGTACATGTATTGTAAAAATTTCAGCCCTAAATACCGAACAGTCTTGACACGATGAAAAAAGATCAAAATTGTACGTCAAAAAATTTGATGCCGGACTGAAATAAATTTCGTGCGGGGATCACATCGAACTTTAACACGTCATGTCATTCATATAACCATCTTCCTGAAATTTCACCTGTATTATTCAGCGTCCATGGTAGAAATTTCACGTTCATACCAAAAACAGCTAGTCTGCTACAGCGAAAACAGTATCTGGTACCAAAAATTGCACTGTCACTGCACCTGCAGCTGTGGGAATTGGAGTTTTCTGTACCTGATACTTTTTTGCTCTAGCACACTATCCCTTTAAAGTACGAATTTGAAATTTGCACAATAAACAGAGAAAACCCCCTTCTTTATGCAGGTAAAAGTTCAGAAAATTCCATTTGGTGGTCAATGAAATACGCGGTGTTTAATTTCGATGTGATATGTTTTGCACCTCCCGACATTTGTTTCAGTCCGGCATCAAATTTTTTGACTTGTAATTTTGATTCTATCGTCATGTCAAAACTATTCGATATTTAGGGCTGATTTTTTACAATAGATTGGCAATATCCATATATTATTTGCATGTCTAAAATATCAAGATTGCAGCTAGCATATTGTTAAATTTATTGGAACATCCTTAGGGGGTCATTT
>NMRB01001709.1:53092-69860 GCA_002633025.1 Notospermus geniculatus | reverse complement strand
ATGAAAGGCCTAGATGTGCTGTTCTGTTCTCTCCCCACATAAATAGGGGTCCAGAAATGAAGAAAATCACACATTTTTTGCAAATATTTCAGCAAAACCAATATGTTTAGTGATGATTTTATGATGAATGATAAATAATACCATTACTCTCCCAATACAACAAACATTAGGGAATAATTTCACTGCTTTCATGCTAATTTCACTGCTTTCATGCTGATTTCGGACATTTTGCAAATGCTCTTTGTTTTCCTAATTAATGAAACTAATGTCACATTTTTCTTTCATGATTATGTAGTTCACGTTCAAAAATATTATACCTGAAGTTATCATGAAAATCAAACATCTGCAACTAAATGAAAAATTAGTTGGGAAAAATGTTCCGAAAAAGAACATGCCCTTTCAACCTGATAATGTATTCTATTTTTGACTGAAATAGCTTGTAGATCAACTGCTGACTTCGGGGATTGTATGGCTTGTATTAAAACGATCAGGAAATTTGGTTGGTGCTTTGTACAAGATGACAGCATTCACAACTATGGATGTGACTGACGTTACAAAAAAAATGGCCACAGGAAAATACATCAACATTACTGCAACGTTGTCTTTTAACAATACAGGGCAAACAACTGTTTTTATTCTAGGATGGAAGGATACATGCAACTGTTATTTGTTGTTCCTTGCCATGTTACAAATCGAAGCCATAACCACAATAATTGCATAATTATGTGTGACTGACGTTACAAGAGCAAAAATAGTTTACATGAACATAAATTTTGGAGGTTTTGCTTGAACCAGCAAATATCTGCTTATGTCTCCCTGTCAGTGTAGATAGTGGCATTAAAAAACTGACACCGTGGAGGAAAATCGCTTTACCTGATTGGTTAAAAATGAGGCAATTCGCGAACACAAACGCCCCGACGCCGCATCTTGGAACAAGATTTACTTGTTCTGTATCGCCAGTTCCCAGCGCTTTTTTCTTGGATGAAGTGGAGTCCCGAAGGGAGACAAATTAACTTGCTATCTGGTCTGAATTTTGTGAATGATGTCCTTGATCAATATAACGGAAACAGAATTACATGTAGGTCGAGTCAATTTTAATCACTTGACATAGATCACTACCAATAGAGAGCTTCTTGTGAGTGGCAGACATGCCCTGTCTCTCAGCGAATGTGACCGGCGCTGCCAAAATGAGGCACGATGAGCAGAAAATTTAGGTATTGCAATATTTAAATTCTCCATTTTCCCAGCTTCAGATTGTCTACACAGCTTGATCAGTGACAATGTATTGCCCAAAAGACTTTGCACTATCAAATGCATTTTTGCATTACATTTCAATTTTTCTAATGCATTTCTCAGAAAGTTTCCTTGTGCATTTCGACTCACTTTGCCAGCACGGGAAACAAATGCTTTGCAATCAGCTGAGATATTTAATTGCATTGTTATAGTGTCGAAACAAGAAAGCACAAAAATTGACACACAAAGTGGTAAATTAAATATCAAGAAGTCAACTTCCAAAACTTTATAAGTTTATAATTTATAAAGTTCTTTTCTTTCAGCTTATTTAAGCGTTCACTAATTACTTATACTCTGTTTGCTGTCAGGTCGAGCAACCTAGTCATTGGGCTTGGACCTTATTCATCCTTAAGGGTTATGAAAAGTGAATCGAAATCTCGAATTTTTGATGCAAAAAATCTGACTAACTGCGCACTGAATTGAGAAAATAAGGCTCGGGGCACCTTCTTATGACGGTTCCCGAGGGCCCCCGAGCCTTATTTTCCCAATTTTTTGTGAAGTTAGTCAGATTTTTCGCGTCAAAAATTCAACATTTCGAGCCACTTTACATAACCCTTAATTGTCCTGTTTGTACAGGATTCTTCAGATCTACATGTACATTAGGGATTCAGCTCAGTCTTTTCTGGTCTCTGCAACTGAATAGTGCCTGAGGAAGACCCCGGTTGGGGTCGAAAATTTGCTAAGTTTTGGAAGTTGACTTCTTTGATATTTACCGCATTGTAATAGTGAATGGATACAAGAGGGTATCGTGAGGGAGTCCGGGTTTTAAAACATACAATTACGTCTCTTTAGAATGCAGATTAATAAGATGGGTATCATCAGTACCAGTAATTAAAATGTTCAGTCAGCGAGGTTGAAGGTAATTCATCTCTATCCCGGAGTTCAGTCAGCGAAGTTGAACGTAATTCATCTCTACCCCGGAGTTCAGGCAGCGAAGTTGAAGGTAATTCATCTCTACCCCGGAGTTCAGTCAGCGAAGTTGAACGTAATTCATATCTACCCCAGAGTTCAGTCAGCGAAGTTGAAGGTAATTCATCTCTACCCGGGAGTTCAGTCAGCGAAGTTGAAGGTAATTCATCTCTACCCCGGAGTTCAATCAGCGAAGTTGAAGGTGATTCATCTCTACCCCGGGGTTCAGTCAGCGAAGTTGAAGGTGATTCATCTCTACCCCGGAGTTCAGTCAGCGAAGTTGAACGCAATTCATATCTACCCCAGAGTTCAGCCAGCAGAGTTGAAGTGGGGAATGTCGATGCCGTCGTGGGTGGACGTAGGGAGGCTGCAGCAAGAAAAATATCAAACAATCAATGGATGGTGAAGCAAGCACTAACAAGTCGCCCATGGGCGATGCGCTCAGCTGACATATGAAGTTGATTGATGAAGCAGTTCTCACGTTATGGAACAGAATGCACCATCCAAGATCGCCACCTGGCAATCATACTGGAAGTTGGAGCACAATGAAAATCGATAGGAATAGGCCTAGGATGCATGGTCATTGATCTGACACAAATGACACTGTATGCATAGCAATATGAAGCTGAATGACCAAGCTGTTCTCAAGTTATGGAGCAGAGCACAAAGTCCAAGACGGTCACCAGTTGGCCATATTGCCATTGGAAGTTGGAGCTGATGAGGAGATCAGATAAAGCATGGTGAGCTGTGCAGAAAGGCTGTTCTTGCTTTTACTTCAGTCAGCACAAGCCCTCATGATGATATCGAACGTCGATATCACCATGACCCCAACATCTCAGGTCAAAAGTAATCAGCTCACTTGATTCCTAGGGTACATGCATAACCTATGGATAGAACTTGTTTCTATTGCTCTATGTGTTAACTGGTTATAGGAGCCCGTTCGTGCCATCAGATAAAAGTGTCATGGACAAAATATCAAGTATGATACGATGATTACATCAATGATGGAGACATCTGCGGTTGAAAATGATTAGATCACTGTAAGTGACGCTCCCCTGTTTGATAACTCATTTTTGAGTTTGTGAACAGTCCACTTTCCATACTCTGCCATGTTGCAAACAGTGACACTAGGACTTACAGTACAGAAGAGCCACCTGGAGGTGTAGTTTTCCCTGGATAGCCCCATTGAGCCAAAAGCACAAACAGGTCATCTATAGGGCGACACGTATCAAATTTGAGCACTCTGGGTCAAGTCATTCCTGAGTTATGGTACTTTGATGATTTTTGGGCTACGCCACCTGACGGTCATATTAGATGTCCTATCAAGGCGAAACTTTACGTGCACGTAAAGGTCATATAGAGGGAGTTAATTATCAAGTTTTAGCACTCTGGGTCAAGCTGTTCCCGAGTTGAAGCACTTAGATGATTTTCAGGTTACGCCACCTGGCAGCCATATTGGATGTCTGATCGGGCCGAAACTCAGATTTTGAAGGTACCCCTCTGATACCCGTTTCTGCAAGATATGAAGTCGCTCGGTGAAATAATGATGAACCATAACAGGTTCGCTACTTTTGTAGAACTTTGATATATCTGACCTTGAAAAGTAGGTGAGATACAGCTATGATAAAAATGTGGAGATGCAGTCATTAGTTCAGATATTATTGCACTTTTTGTGTTTTTGGTTTTGGCCACCTGGAGGCCAAGCCGAGAATCGAGTCGGACCGAAACTTAGTGTCATAGGTCATCTGACAGGGATTTGTACCAAGTTTCAGATCATTAGCCCCAGCGGTTATGAAACGTGTCCTGCTAACGGACGACGACGGACAGCGCATGACGACTATAGTTCACACGTGAGCTAATAATGTCAGCTTAGAGATTTAATTTTCAATTAGATTCCATAAGATGAGACCAGATGCTGATTGTTGACTCGGATGATTTATTGACTCTGACACCGTCGGCTTATCCAGTTTACTGTAACTTCTGTCCAAAACTGATGAAATCTAAACAGAATCGCCTCTGCAATAGGGCCACCTCTTGATTATGGACAGCTCAGAGACAGCTTGAGTGGATTAGGCGTACCTGGATGGACCCGTTGATGATCTCCGTAACATTTCAACCATATAATAAACTTGCCTGTAAATATAACATAAAGAGGGTAATAACGAAAAATCATCGGGTTTCCAAAACATTGATAACACTGGGTAACTGGCCGACTTAAGGGCAGTTTCACGATAAATTTCTATTTTTCACTCCTTGACAATGATTGTGGACTCACAACTGAGAGTTTCTGGTGTATTTCGGACCCTGTTTTTTATAGTGTTTAAAAGTGCCAAGAAGAAAAATACGGTTATTTTCTGAAACAATTGCAAATGGCTCCCTCACCACAAGGAAGGGAGAAAAATCACCTTGATATCTGGACTGAATTTTGTGAATGTCCTTGATCAAAATAACACCGAACAGAAATAGGTCGAGTCAATTTTAATCATTTGACCTAGGTCACACTATCAACACAGAGATTCTTATGAGCGACAGACATGGCCTGTCTCTCAGCAAATGTTCGCAAACAGCTGAGATATTTAATTGCATGTTAATAGTGAATGGATACAAGGGGGTATCGTGAGGAAGTCTGGGATTCAAAACATACACTTACGTCTATATCGAATGCAAATCAGTAAGATGGGTATCATCAGTAAAAATAAGAACCAGTAATTATGTTCAGTATGTTCAGTCTTTGCCGTGCGTGGATATGGGTAACCTGCAGCACGAAAGAAAAATCAAACAATGGATGGTGAAGAAAATATTTTGTATTTATTGAACCATCTTTTTTGAAGATGGGGATTTGGCTTAGTGGTTTAAGGCGTGCTGCCCCTTAGTGCTGGGGATTGATGCCTTATGCGAGGGTCCGTGGGTTCGATTCTGGTAGGAAGCTTTGTCTTTCACCCTAGAAACCCGATTTCTATTTCATATTCTTTATTTGTATCTCCTTTATTTGAGACCCCTCGCATAACATAAAACTGTTTGGGTTCGGAGATTGTTTGGACTACTCGCAGGGTACTTATGGACGCCTCGTTTAAACATGGGCCATTGAACCATCTTTTTTGAAGATGGGGATTTGGCCTAGTGGTTTAAGGCGTGCTGCTCCTTAATGCCATCCTCTTGCAACAGGTCCTCTAAAACGCGCTCCCCTACTCGCACATCCGAGGCCCTGTTGAAATTGGCGACATTTCGCTGTGGAACTAGCGACAGAAAATCTGTCGCCGAATACAACCAATCACAGCGAAGCTTCTATCCCGCCATGGTCACTCCCAAATATGGTGGTTTCAAACATTCCTCGATTCGCTGACAAACTCGCTGTATTTTTTTATATTCCTGAATTAACTTCGCGTAAAAATGGTTCTCATGGATTATCTTGATAATGGGTAAGTACCGACGGGTTCAAAACACGAAGGTATGATCCAGTTCATGGTGTGTGGGGGAGGTATCATTTGACAGCATGCATAAATTATGGAATGAGATGCAGTGCTACGAGACTGGTATCCGGTAACTCGCAACACCACATCTATGTGCATACGTTGTAGTACTAGGCGCGCTATCTGGTTGTTACATCAAGTGGTATTTCCCCACCGCACTGGCCACATGGTTTATTTGTGAATTACCAACTGGCGAGTACACATGAGGGAACGTCCCTCTACTCCACCGAAACGGGGTGGGTTTCCCCATGGCATTGTAACGCGCTATGCAGAGTGGAAATGCCCTGAGTTCCCAGGATGCCTTAATGCTGGCGATTGATGCCTTATGCGAGGGTCCGTGGGTTCGATTCTGGTAGGAAGCTATGTCTTTCACCTTAGAAACCCGATTTCTATTTCAGATTATGTAGTTAACCAACACAGATAATAAAGAAAATATACAAGAAGTATATAAATGCAAGTATGGTCAGGAGCACAACCATGATTCAAAATATTTTGGCTATGAGTTGTGTCCCTAGGAAGTACAAACTATACATGAATATAAGGAGCCTTGATAGCCTATAGTTGTTATCATGTCCGTTCAGCAAGCAGCAGTTCCTAGGTTCGAATCCAGCACAGGCCATATGGGATTAATCATCCCTGGCTCTTCACGTCCGTCGCATGGGACAATAAGCCGTGGTGCCTTGTACATGTAGGCCTACCTTGTGCCTTTGCAAGGCCATGTAAAAATAATCCATCTAAGTGAACATGAGCTTGAAATTTGGCAAGCAAGTTGCCAATGAAATCTAATGGTTCACTGGAGTAATCTGGTGAATTTATAGTTCCCAACTGAAATACATGAGGTTACTTACCATTGCATGGCACAAGTTTGCAGACTGTGGGACTCTTCGTACAAAGACTTGAACATGGACGGCACTTTCGAACTATCTTTGAGAAGTATTCGCCACGAATACACTTTGTTGTTCCAACTACGTGTACTAAGAAAAAAGGAACATGTGGCTGATGACAATAACTGATATATTTCTGAAGAAAACACAATATGTGTTTGCGGCAGAATATTCAAACCATCTGTTTTCTTTACACGTTAAAATCAGACGTACTGTATACATTGCATTTGCTGGCCACCACCAGGAGATCAAAATAGGCCTATATTCATCATTATACATGTTCTAGGCCAATACAGATCAGTCGCATTGTTCGAAAGTTCTGTCAGGGAAGTAGGCCTGGTGTGACTGTGACTGTGACATAACCAGCGGAAAACTAACATATCGATTGCAAACTTGACTTTGGTTATGTCACAGTTACACCGAACTTTCGAACATTGCGATTGATCTGTATTGGCCCAGAACATGTATAATGCTGAATAGAGGCCTATTTTGATCTCCTGGTGGTGGCCGGCAAATGCAATGTATAGAGTAATTTTGAAGTTATTTTGTAAGGCTTATCTTGGCGATCTCTCAGGAAAGTCAACATGAATTTAGAGAACATTCATGGAATACCTCTTTTTGATATGGATATGTTCTTTACCTTTGCAGCCCAACTTCATGCAGAGACTGTCACTGATTCCACAGGGAATGGAACATGGACGACACTCTTTAATCTTCGTCTCGTAGTATGCATCATCATCAGTACACCTCATCGTGTTTTCGCCTGAGAAAGAGGAAAAATGTGGAAGAAAACCAATTATTTGAACATCATTCGAACCATCCGTTGCACAGAAGAACCAGAAATCATTTTGACAGACTTCTTGGGAAAGTTTGAAATGTAAAACAGAATGAAATAAGTGCTGACATGTACACATAGAATAGTCTGATTACCAACAGAGTTATTCAATCGGGTCAATGCACAAATGTATGCAGGCCTATGGTTTAGGCATAAGGCATGAATTCAGGACCATCAGCAACTGAGTTTGCAGTGAATGACTGAATAAATACAGTCTTGGATATAAATAAATGGATACCAAATACTACAAATATTATAAATGGATACCAAAACTATTTCTCTCGATGTGACCGCCCCATAGGCACACGTCCGTTTGGAAGAAAGGGTGAATGAACGACACAGAGATCGATGTAGAATATGACGTAAGATATATTAAATGTTCCTCAATATAAAATTCACTTCAATGGCACTCACAATCTTACGGCAACGTATTGGTGCCAGGTGACGTTTTTTTTTCATTTGGTTCGAACCAGATGTTAAGGTGTTCAAACCAGATAAATTCGTGTTCGAATGTGACCGACCTTGACCCAGGAAATTCACCAATCACGCCGGGGGTTTTCCATGTTAAAAATAGAAAATCTATCAACATAATAGTTCACATACTTACCACCTGCGCCAGCACCGACCAATCAGAGGCACGAAGGCGGTAGGCACGCCCGGTCCTAACATATGCGAAAAACCGATGTAAAATAGTTAGGATCGGGTACCAGTCTAGCAAATCGCGAGATAATTCAGTGATTCGCCGCAAGTGAGTGAGTCGTCTGTGACCTTGACCTTAATCGTCCACACTTGATATAGTGCATACCAATGCTGATACTTTTTCACTTATTAAGGGGTTGTTTGTACAATATATCGGTGGGATAATTTTATTTATTGAAGAATTTGTTACCAGTGGATTTAGGCAAATTTTAGCCAGCACAAGGCTGGACTGATACAATGTCAAAACAAAAATGGCCGCCCGGCCTTCTCTTCACCAATTGAGACGTTCAACCTGCTGGTATAGCGTGAGTAACCCTTCACCATGTAAGGTAACATGCTTCAACTCATTTTTCTATGTGTAGCAATACTCACAATCCCTAATTGGTAAACTTAGATCATTCAGACAGGTAGATTTGAACAGTCTTGTCGAGCATGACTGAAGTAAGCAGACCCCGTAGCAATATGGCGCTGTCCGATATACATCAGAGTTACGATGCTGGTACGAATCGTTCTCTGACGTTCAGATTGAGGTTTTCAAAGCATTTGGCGCATCCGTTGCCCTGTCGTATGCGATATCGCATTCGATGTATTCGTAACCGAAGCGTTTCTTAACCTGGCTTTAAGCCAAGCGTACATTTGCGACAAATCTCAATGCGTTAGGGGTGTTTTTAAAGTAGACTGACCCAACGCTGTTGACTCGTCGTTCACCCGGGTCAGTCGATTTTTCAGAGACCCCTAACGCGTTGAGTGTTGTTGCAAATGTGCGCTTGGCTTTATCCTCTAGGAAACGTGTCAGGTAACACGTGAAATCCCGTCAAGGAATAAGGACTTTCCATCTCGTCAACACTCGGCATAATATACAGTAAAATCACCCTTTATTGGTGGTGCTTAGAATTCCTGTAGGCCCTGATTTTGAAGGTATTTGAGGGCCAGAATGGGGGTATTATGTGGTTAACTTTGATTAAATTGAGTGATCAGTGAAGCAGACACAAAACGGCTGTGACAGGTGCTGATTTCAAGATCAGCATTTTTCTTTGGTACTCTTATTATGCCTAGTATTCTTGTTTGTCACAATGTGTGCACTGTGATCACATTCCAGTACCAACCACACTCCACGAACTTTCTTCACAGTCCAGCAGTTCCAAAGAAGTACCTATGCTGACACACAATCGGCTATTACCCACCCCATTCTGGCCCTCAACTACCTTCAAAACCAGGGGCTACAGAAATTCTGAGCACCACCAATAAAATGTGATTTTACTGTAGATTACCTGTCTCGTTAAAACAAAAGGTATCGGCATTACAGGTTACCCGACTCGTTGAAACAAATGGTATCGACAATACAGATTATCTGTCTCGTTGATACAGACGCCACATTCCACTGAAAAATTCTACCGATGCCTCAAACCAACAGCAGCATTATGGAACATCAGCCAACAAACATTAATGTCGTTTACGACGTGACAACATTTCGGGGTCGAGATCGCCAATGCTTACGCTGGTGGTATGACTCCATCACCTTAGACAGGGCATCACCATTGCAAGTGTTTATTTTCATCAGGAATATTCCATTCCTTATGTTCATCACAATATTTGGTGTAACTGGGAACACATTGGCCTGCTTCGTTCTCAGGTCTAGCACTTCTTTTGAAATGTGTGGCCCTCTCGGACAACGCTATGCTGATATCAATGACCATCTTATATACCTTTCTTGACGTTCATTTTTTTACTGGAGCACTGATAGAATTACGTGAATTCAGGAATCTCACGGTTAGCTACGTGTAGGGTATCCATTGGATGGCAAAGACATGTTCTGTCTATATGTTGGTTTGCGTAGCGATTGAGCGCTACATCGGAGTTAGAAAGCCCCTCAAAGCCGCATCTTTATGTACTTACAAGAATGCTAAAAAGGCTGCGGGGGTGGTCGTCCTCTTTGCCATCGTCTGCAACTTACCATCGATGTTTGAGATGAAACCTGCGTATCGATTTGATCCATGTACAAATTCATATCGACCAATTTTCATTTACGTATCGCATGTATACTATAACAAGGTTTACAACTATTTTTATCAGACGACTTTAGACATGCTTCTTCATTTCGTAGTCCCGTTATCAACTTTAACGTACATCACGTACCATCTCATACGGACTCTAAGAAAAGCAGCAGACAGTACCATTCAGTCCAATATTAGCACTGGTAGCAGGGAGAATTTCAGAGCTTCAACGCCGGGTCCGGATATTGTCTGTCGTAATAGCATTCCTGTTACTAGAATCACCGTCGTTTCTCATTCAGATTTACTACGTCTTTCTCCTCATTACGAAGACCAAATCCAGGTTGTTGGATTATCTCGCCCACACGTCTTATATCTTAGGAGGTATCAACTCATTCATCAACTTCTACATCTATTGTGCAGTGGGTAAACGCTTTAGACAAGATTTTGTGAAGCTTTTTCGACGATGAAATCAACCCCTGTAGATAGACTAGGAATGGATGCCGTGTTCATCATCATGATATAAATTAAAGTAAATAGAGATGACACCTTTTTCATGATGAACTGAGTGTATTTTGGTCCGAAGACCCGATACAAGCTTTCGTCACTTACTGTGACTTCATCAGGTACCTGATGAAGTCACAGTAAGTGACGAAAGCCTGTAGATAGATGTGACCCTTCCATTGATAAGTTGCTGTGGTAATGAGTGAAACAGGTGTGAAACAGTGACTCTCATGGCGAATTTTGAAGGATCAGTACAGACAAGAAAGTTAAATACACCAAAGTATTTTTATGATCTGATCAGTAATAATTAATCCACTAGCTGATACCCTTTCCGGCGTATTTTGGCGTATTTCGATGTATTCCGGTCTTCTACGTACCCGTGACCCCCCCCCCCCTTCTGTCAACCCTGGATCCGGCCCTGTTTCCTGCCAGTGGGAGTCGAATGCACACGTAGGCCAACACGTGCACAGACAATAGGCAATAGAGAAAGTGGTGGGTAAAAGTTTCCGTGAATACGCCATGCATATATAGGCCTATCTTCTATACCATTGTGATTTTCAAGAAGACACAAACATGGTAATTAATTGTAGTTTAACACCAGTGCACGGTAACAATGTCATGAACGTCGGGATCCGATCGATGCGCTCATTCACTGCTAGACATGCTGTGCTGGTCAGGCTGGTGTACACTAGAAGCTACCTTATGCACACCGTTCTACACCATGCACACGTAGTCGTCGGCCTATAAGACGTGTGCACACAACAAATGCCTTTCGCGGCTATTATAGTTTAGTTAGGCAATAGTTAACTCTTTGACGCCCGGTGTAAAGTCGGTGAGTGTTTCTGTAGCTCAGTGTTCCCCAACAATAGACGCGGCCTAGAATGGTTATTGTTGGGTAGGTTGCCGCTTAATCCGTCAGAAGGGAAACAACAGGAAAAACACAGAAATACGGGGAACACTGATCGACGTTTATGGCAAGCCATTCGTTGCATTATTCGATACTGAAAATGTTTGTATTTGTTTTTAAAAACTTTTGTGCAATGTCAAAATATTTGTATTCGATAATGAGAATATTTTTGTTCAATTCCAAATACATTTGCAATCTTTGAATACGTTTTATCTTATCATATTTACACATGCTTGATGAGTATATTCATGTTTGATTTTATTAAACGTTTAAAAAATATTGCACATATTTATGTGCGATGCAGACGAATTTATATGTTTGATGTTACTTCCGGTATGTTCGATGTTACTTCCGTTGATGTGCGAAAACGGAATTGTGGGTAACTTTGAAACAATGGTCCTGATTGGCTCCCGGGTAAGGCTATGTAAATAAAATAGTTGGTTAGCATCCTCCACCTCTCAATTTTCTGAGGAGGGCGGGAGTTCGTTTAAATTTTTTTATTGAGTTTGAGATGCATCTTACCATGGTAACCAGCATGGGCCATGGCAACCTGAGGGAAATTCCAAGTGTAATAGGTATGAATTGAAATAAAAACTACTGTGTTGTGTGTTTTATTTAAGCATCCCAGCCAACGATTTTATTACTGTTTGGCGGTTTTCTGAAAGTTTGTTGAAAATATTTTTTTTGAGGAGGGGTGATTTCAGTGGCGGGAGGGGATGCTCCCGCCCTCCTCAGAAAATTGATGAGGAGGGGTGATTTCAGTGGCGGGAGGGGATGCTCCCGCCCTCCTCAGAAAATTGAGAGGCGGAGGATGCTAACCTTTTTTTTTTATTCACATGGCCTTTACCCGGGAGCCAATCAGGACCATTGTTTCAAAGTTATCCACAATTCCGTTTTCGCACATAAACGGAAGTAACATCGAACATACCGGAAGTAACATCAAACATATAAATTCGTCTGCATCGCACATAAATATGTGCAATATTTTTTAAACGTTTAATAAAATCAAACATGAATATACTCATCAAGCATGTGTAAATATGATAAGATAAAATGTATTCAAATATTGCAAATGTATTTGGAATTGAACAAAAATATTCTCATTATCGAATACAAATATTTTGATATTGCACAAACATTTTGAAATCAAATACAAATATTTTCAGTATTGAATAATGCAACGAATGGCTTGCCATAGACGTTGCACCGGTCGTTTTAGGAAAAAACTGTCTTTTTGCAGGGGGTCCAACATGGGTCTAGTAATTTTGCTGTTTCTCCTTAACAGTACACGATTTCGAAGCAGCCTTTTAACGGTACATAGACAAGACGGCGCACGTTATATGTATATAGGCCGTCAATGGAGCCCCTGCGACGTGCCGTTCACGCTCAGTGGCGGTCTGAACAGGCGAGCCCTGCCATTCGGCAGGGCCAGTTTTAAAGATAATATACCACGAGTTATTTCGCGGGCCACGAAATTCGCAATGTTTGTCAACAAAGGTGATGTCATTGTTTACATCACGTGGCCCGATCCATTCATAAAATCAAAATCTTCCGGATTTTGCCGGATTTCCGGTTTTGGGAGGCCAAAAGTTGGGTACAGAAATGCAATAAAATTTGAGGGGGGGGGGGGGTAAATACAGCGCGTCTGACTTCGTCAGCCATGCAAGAACGAGATAGAATGCCGCGCAACAACAGCTCTTTCAGGTCTCCCTCGGCGATGATAAACATTAATCATAACCAACCAATGAAATAAAAGCCCGCGTAAAACTGCTTTCAATAGGTTTCCTTATTTGGTCACGCTTACTACTTCTCGGAGTCGTGGATGCAGTGCAACCTCGCTTCCACATGGTTTCAGGCGCCGCGGAGTTTGTATGCATTGTTACTATATAGAGGACGTGCAGCACCGATTACGACGTCACCGCGACGTCGAGATGTCGCCATTTTGGACGGCACGTCCAACTCATTTGTAGCGTCAGATGCCGTCCAAAATGGCTGACGTGCGAATTATGACGTCAGTGATGACGTCACGTGCACATGGTCTATACCGATCCCGTGAAAGTAGGCTTGCAACATTGTATGCCCATATTGAAATAAAAAGTTGTTTCTCATTCTAAGTCCTTTTTTGTTTGTTTATTCTCTCATGAACTCATGAACTAATCTGAAAATCGGATGTCCCAAAAAAGTAAAGACGCCGGTCCACTTGGTTACGCTGGGACACCCAATATTGAAATCAACTGCCATATCCCAATTTCCTTTCGGTTCTCTCGTCTGCAGAGCACGGGTTTGCAGTGCGCCAAATCAGCATTTGACTGACGGGAAATGCTTGGAAATCGCATCCTGGGAGAGCCAAAATCGAAATATTTTCTCACTGCCTTCAGCCTGAAGGCCACTAGTTTTAACGTCGACAGCACAGCTTGCCTCTGTATGATTGGCTACCCCGTGAATATAATGCCGCCGTATTTGTTCTCGCTTCGAAAAATCAAAATTGGTTAGAAGGCGTCCTGTGTTGAAATATGCCTGCCGAGTAGGCTTTCGAAGGCGACCTTCGAACGGTGGAGAAAAAAAAGTAATGTGATATGTTATTGATGACGAGGGTTTGCAGTTTGGCTCCTTGATGCAACAAGTTTTGCCACCAATGCCACAGCGGCAATGGACACTGACACACAGATGGTGTATGTAGATGTACCGGTATACGATGTACTCACGCTAGGATGCTTCGGCGGGGCGACACATTCGCGAGCATTTAGGCCTACAGATCGAATATCCCTCAGAAAATATCCAAAGTCTCTGCTTGGATGCTGATACATATCTTGTCCTGGGCATCCATTAACAGCGAACTGACGAACGAGCGAACTGGCGAACTGAGATGATTGATTATTTGCACCGGACTTTTCTCTTTGCATGGCAAGTTTGACGCCCAGGGACACTTCCGTTAAACAGCCATACAGTGGGATTATTGCTAAAAGGGGCTGAAAGTTAACGCTATACCTACTATAATTTGGGAATAGGGAGATAGGACAAATCCCTACAACTCTTCAAAAGGGACCCATAGTCAATGGGAGCAGTCAGCCGCGCATATTGCTAACAGATGGCAGCACAGTCTTAGCGGACCAAATGTACAGGAAATCTATTATGATCGCTGCTCGATCGATAATGACTGGGTCCGCTAGATGCATTGAATTGGGCCCTAGTGACACCTAGTGGTCAACTCGCTGACAGCTCCTATTCTCAAGCACTTAGGAGCTATAGCCCTACTACTTCGAGGCTATCATTCATGGCAAGTTTGGCGCCTAGGGACACTTCCGGTAAACAGCGATATAGAGGGACTATTGCTGAAAGGGGCTGAAAATTAATGCTACACCTACTATAATTTGGGAATAGGGAGATAAGACCAATCCCAACAACTTTTCAAAAGAGACCCATTGTAAATTCTCAACCACTTCGGAGCTGTAGTCCTACTTTGAGGCTATCCTTCATTTCATGATTTACGCTGAATATCAACCTCACGTCACCTCTTGGAAGGTAATTTAGTGGTATCAAGAATGGGTATATTCTTGGTAGTATAGATACTTCGATTCTTGCACTCTTATTATTGTCAGTATGGTGTAGTGCATGGTTGTGGGTTCAATTCTGAACATCTTTGGGGCGAATGGTTGTGTGTAGTTTATGATTATGATTCTTCAAGTTTTGACTTGAACTTCCGCTGTTGACCACAAATGACCGAAGGATCGAACCCAGAACCGTGTACTCCGCCACAAGACTCACACCTCGAAGGTCCTTGAGAACTTTTGAAAAATTGTAGAGGGAAGTGTGTCCCCAAATATCGTTGTTTATAGATGCCCCTTGTCCTGCAGTCCTACATTGAACAGTCCCAGATGTGCTAACATTTCCCAGAATCCTTCGAGAGGGATAGGCACACTACTTGTCAACAAACATAGTAGTGGCATACGTAATTTCATTGATGTGCGCCACAGCGGATATTTCTATAACTAAATCTGACGCTGCTCAGTGTTTGTAAACATACGAGGTTTGACCTGTTGCAATGTTTACGATCACCATTAACAGTTTTCAATTGAAAATGTTGCCTTGATGACGTCACTTTGAAGCAACCAATCTGCTGTTTGCACATATTTCATGCGAGTGGGACCTCAGCTGTCATTAGTAATATCAAGTCAACCTAACCCTCTTTCAGAAGTGAAGTTCAATACGTTTTATAGCAAAAGAGCGTTAATATTTTAAAAGTGGTGTGTGAAAAGTTTCGGAACTTCATTTTTTGACCATTATTGTTTTTCTCTCAAAATAGAGAGGTGGATAAGTACACTCAAGGCCAAAATTAAATGGACAGCAGTTTATCTTGAATATCTCCAAACCAATGGGGTGGAGAAAATTGAATCCGACATATTTAGTAGTAAATTTTCCTGGCTATCTAATGGTATCAGCGTCGAAAAAATCCGCTGAAAATCGCATTTGACAGAAGGAATTTTGTAAAAGTATGTTTTTTGCTACTTTTTTATTTGCATGATTTCATTCAAAATTTTATATCACTGGGTTCTACTCATCGAGACCTTTCATAATATATCCTGGAACTTCAAATATTCCGTGTATAAATGTGATTTTGGGGCACTTTTATCAAAATTATGTTGCCCATGCTTGCAACACCTTTGACAGAGCCCCTTGAACCCAATGGTCATGCCGGTAGATAACAAGAGGCCCATGGGCCTGGCGCTCAGCTGACAGTTGACCTGAGGTGTAGTTGTAGGTGTAATGAAGCATGCTAAAGGAGAGGTGGAACTGTAAACTGACTGGGTCCAATGGATTTTATTTACCGGTATAAAAAACAAAGAGAATGACACCTTGGCTCAACTGGTTTTTAAATAGGTCACTAGGTCATGGAAGTAGGTCAGTTCAAACCTACACTTCATTACCATGATACCAAACATGACTACCTTGGCTCAACTGGTCTTTAAGTAGGTCACTAGGTCATGGAAGTAGGTCACTTTAAACCTACACTTCATTACCTTTAGTTCGATACCAAACATGACTACCTTGGCTCAACTGGTCTTTAAGTAGGCCACTAGGTCATGGAAGTAGGTCAGTTCAGACCTAACTGGTCTTTAAGTAGGTCACTAGGTCATGGAAGTAGGTCAGTTCAAACCTACACTTCATTACCATCAGTTTGATACCAAACATGACTACCTTGGCTCAACTGGTCTTTAAGTAGGTCACTAGGTCATGGAAGTAGGTCACTTTAAACCTACACTTCATTACCTTTAGTT
>NMRB01001709.1:27596-47144 GCA_002633025.1 Notospermus geniculatus | reverse complement strand
GATGTTTTGAAATTCTATTGTTTTCATGACAATTTGTGTATAAAAATGGCAATCTCACCCAAAAATAACCATTGCCATCTCGGCAGAATAGGAAACACCACTGCCTTTTAACTTTTTAACAATATTGTACACCTCAATCGATGCTTTGAAGAGTTATCAGAGGACAAAAGGGTCTTCTTACCAAGATGTTAGTAAGATATTTCTTAGTAAGAAAAATCTTAGTCAGGCATTACTTGCCAATATATTGGTAAGAAAAATCTTACTAAGAGTTTTCTTATAAGATTCTTACAAGATAAATCTTAGTAAGATTTTTCTGACTAAGATATTAGTAAGAAAAATCTTACTAAGAAACAGTATCTAAGATTTTTCTTAGTACGATATTGGTAAGAAAAATCTTAGTAAGATTTTTCTTGTAAGAATCTTATAAAGAAAAGTCTTAGTAAGATTTTTCTTACTAAGATCTTACTAAGAAATAGCCAAGATACTTACTAAGAAAATAATTTAAAATAATTATTATAAGATTATTAGTAAGATTCATGTCCTGGGTAAGGCTCTGTCACTTGGACACTATCTCTTGATGTGTCTCGATTGGAAGCCTGAGATTGAATACAGCGGTGCCACCAAATAGGCCGGTAGTCTATCATGTTCTGGAGGAACTTCGATGGGCGTTTTCACTTCTGAGACCACCATACTGCGGCGCTGTGGTTTTGTTCATGCAGTTCAGCAAACTGTACACAGTGCCGAATTTCTACGCAATATCGACACTGTCATCGATCGGCATCCGCCATTTTGATTTTTTCGGCCGCGGATGGATATGTGATCAGGCCTCGCATATCACAACCATGATACTCCGCGCCCCAGAACCTTGCGCGTAAACAACACTACATTCATGCCTAAGCCTCTCCTTGCAATCTATGTGTCACAATTTCGAAGTGAATACAATAAATATCCATTTCCCTGAACTTTATGAAGTGGAATAAGTGTATAACGTCTGGGAGATGTTTGGTCACGTGGGTAAACAAAATGCACGCGGTCATGGACTACTTTGGTCTCAGAATAACTGAAAAACCTCGTGATATTTTGCCGCAAAATGATTATGCTTTACAAATATTTTTATCATGTCTTGCATGTAAGCCTCATTTTGACCTAGGCACGCCTATATAATATAATTTATGTCTTCCTGTGGACGTATAACCGTGCACTATCTACTGCGCATGGCGACGCTTGTTTATTGAGTGAACGGTCGTACATATTATTGCGCTGCACTTCTTTTCAACATGGCGGTGGCTGATCGATACTAGAGGGTGTTATTCGTAACGCCCTCTAGTGTCAAGAATGGCAGTTCAGCTTTAACCTCTACTCGCTTATATTTACAGCAAACGCGCGCGAAAAGGCGTAGGAAATTTAATTCTCTTTCATTTGCAAGTACATGTGATTTCAGCTCAATCGGACCAACAATAACTGAGTTATGAGCAAAAGAATGTAGTAGTGTCGGGCACCTAACTAAACCGAGTTATCTCGGCCTTGGGCGTCAAAGAGTTAGGAAATCTGTGACTTCAAAAGTGCTGTATGGTAATAGCCTATCATGTGGATCTTGAAGTATTTACAGAAAGTAAGAAAAGAGACGTGGAGTAGGCCTACTGAGGTACTGCTGGGTAGGCTGTGTTTGAATGCGGAACGCTTCGTACATGTAAATATCACGTGGTATGCTAATGAGGTCAGGAGTGAGGTCACGGTCATAATGGAAATTTATCGACGCCAACAACGGACAAGGTTTGGGGTAATTTTTAAGACGGTAACAGCGGATTGATTTAGCCGGTTTAACTTGCAAAAACGGCTTCAAAATGCACTATTCACTTTATAACTAAGTTTGAAACCTGGCGCATTGTCTTTGTCGCATAGTAAAACCGGCGTATGCGGAAAGCGGACTCATTATTCACAGTTGTTTCAGAGAACTGAAAGGAGGCATTTTCTCGTGATATTTTAAGAGGGAAAAGTTGCAGATGTTGGTCAGTCAGGCAAGTTGAATGTAATGAAGAAAGAAAATTTGAAATCGAACGATTTTTCAAAAATTGTCAAAAAAGTCATTTTACAAAATTTCATTTTTCTCTTAATTAGTTAAAGTTGATTTTTGGCAAAACACCATCGCTCTATGCCCAACATGCTGCTGTAGATTGGTTGCAAATACCATTGCTGTAGCTTCAATGGTTTTCGAGATATTTAGGAAAACTTGCTGTCCTTTTACTTTCCTACAAGAGTGTACACCATACACGCTCAGTACATTAAAGGAGTTCCAGGAAGTAAAATCCACAGGTGTCATGGCTGCCCTGTCTCGGACAATCTAGCAGCATTCATGGAATTCACATGCGGAGTATTCTCCATCTGTTGAAAATGTCAAAAGGGGTGGACTAAGTAGAAAAAAAACTCGAACGTTATGATTTGCATGTTGTTTAATCTTCAAAATGTAACATTTCGTGGGAAAGTGTTCCGACTACTAGTGTTTTTTCCAGCTTATTAGCGAATCAGTGCGTCTAAGACGCGTCTCAGTCAATTCGTTTTGACTGATAGACCCCGCAGGTGCCTTCATTTTTGTCATATAACTTGTACTTTTATGGTATTTTGACATACCGGTATTTCATTTACAACGTCTGACCACATTCCAAAAATTCGGAACGTCAGCTTGCCCTTAAAGGAGTTAGACGCCAAAGTTGTAAACAAGCTGGTTTGTTTACAAACATGGTCGGCAAACTAGTTTTATTCCTTCGTGCAGGTGGCAGCACCGGTAGCGCCCCGTGATCTTTAGACTGGTTCCTGGTCCGATGCAACTCACTCACGACATTCATGTCAGTACATATCACCGACAATAGGTGGCAGCACCGCAGGCGTCGCGTGGATAGAGAACCAGTGAGTGAGTGTTTACAACTTGGACGTCCAGCTCCTTTAAGAGAAGAATATATTTTGTGGCGCTCAATTATATTACACATAGGTTCACAAGTTACAGCTGAACATGAAGCCTGCCCGTGCTATGATCTGAATTAGAGAATAAACAATGAGTGTTCATCAGTCTTTCAGTAGGCTCATCCTGGGTAAACATAAGGATCCTTAACTTTACCCAGCTTGGGAGTTCCCGCCGAATCGTGCTGATCGCTCCGAGGATGGAATTTGGTACGTGCGTCTCTTTCGGCAGAGAACATGCAGTAGGATCATTGCTAAAAAGGGCTGAAAATTACCGCTATACCTCCGCCGGGGTTTGCAATAGGGAGACAAGACCAATCCCTACAACTTTTCAAAAGGGGACCGCCCTTACGAAAAAGTCCCATGTGTGATTTTGTTTTCACATATGTGAAATGACTATTCCCATATGTGAATTTTATTTTCCCACATGTGATTTTCAGATTCCCATATGTTAATTTTCATTTACCACATGTGAAATTTCCATGGGATTATTTTCCACGTGGGAATTTTTTTTCACATGTGGGAATTTCTTTTTTACTTACGAAATTACCACATGTGATTTTTTTACATATGTTATTTTTATTTTCACACATGGGAATTTTAAAATTACATTTTCACACATGGGAATTTTAAAATTACCATGTGTGATTTTTATCACACATAATACTTCTGTTTTCTCAAGAAAATCACACATGTGATTATGGAGTTACTTTTGAAAATGAAAATAACAAGCAATATATGACAAACTTTCCTTATAAGTGTGTTGGTTAATCTACAGATAGACAGGTAAGCAGGTAGACGAGTTTGTTTTATTTACAAGGTCAAACATGAAGCTTTTACCGGCGAACAACTGGGGGGATGGCAATTATGTTATAATTTGCAAATATTTAATAAACAATGCCATTTTTTATGAAAACAAATGCATAAGAAAATTACCTAACTACCATTCGAAATATGAGACAAAAAATTGAAGTTGTGAATGTTCATGTTTCAGAATTGTCAAGGCAATAGTTTTATAACATTGGTTTTGTCTGTACCAAAGAAGGGATACTTTTCTATTCATTGATATCACCCAACCATCTAGAACTGTTCACCTTCTCGGCCTATTGGCTAAGATGAAAGGTGTTTATAATGAAAGGCTGCACCTGATGGTGGCCTTCTCCTTCTACATCTGACACAAGTCAGGTGATGAAGAAAATAGCAAAAAACCGTGAACTAAGATTATGACCAATATAGGATTTACATGTAGGATTCACATGTGGGATTTCAACAAAAATCCCACATGGGAATTTTTCACACGGCAAATTTCACACATGGCCTTATTTTCACATATGTGAAATAATTACCACATGTAAAAAAAGAAATAACACATGGGAATTTTTCGTAAGGGCGATAGTAAATTCTCAAGGA
This sequence comes from Notospermus geniculatus, assembly GCA_002633025.1. NCBI lineage: Eukaryota > Metazoa > Nemertea > Pilidiophora > Heteronemertea > Lineidae > Notospermus > Notospermus geniculatus. Next base: position 42,779 of record NMRB01001709.1, on the reverse strand, counting down.
CTTAGGAGCGATAGGCCTAGGTAGAACATGTATAATCCATGTGCATTTCGTCATTTTCATGAATTTACTTTTTGCACAACATGCAGTACGATCATAACTCGAAAGGGCTGAAAATTACCGCTATACCTGCTCCGGGGTGTGGAATAGGGAGACAAAACCAATTCCAACAACTTTTCAAAAGGGACCGATAGTAAATTCTCAAGGACTCAGGAGCTATAGGCCTAGTTTGAGGCCACCCTTCATTTCATGATTTACGCTGAATATCAACCTCACTACACCACTCGGGAACTCCAATCTGGGTAAAGTTAAGGATCCTTATGTTTACCCAGGGCCGTCCTCGGTAAAGAAAAGGATTACCCAGGATGATCCTGGGTAAACATAAGGTATACCCAGGACGACATTGACCCATTCGGCCCCACTGGATGGCCTGTTCAGTCCTCGTCAGATTCAACTTCCGATGGTATCATCTTGTTCACCATGTATTTACGGTAGGAAAGTGCAGAGCTGATTGCCTCATCTCGATCAAAGCTATCCAGCTCGAGAGCTCGTACTCTTTCCATGATGGCCTTGTATACAGGAAGTTTCCGAAAAATGTGCAGCCTTATCATTTCATTCTTAAAGATCCTTCGCAAAGATTTTCTGTACTTTGGCAGGAGCAGTTTATGAACGCTCTCTCGAGCCTATTCTCTATCAATGTCATTTAGCTCTTCTAGCACATGATCCCTTTCATCCGCATGCTCAGCATATGCTTGTTCAACCATTTCTGAAACTAATGAATGTATTTACGATTTCCATAATCGTTCTCACTCTCTTCATCTGTATCCTTTGAATCATCTGACGAATCAGGAATGACACTACTGTCTACACTGTCGTAACTGGCTTCAATCTCGTACCCAGATCTACCTCATCCGAGGATATCTCTGGCAAGGGCTACGACCTGACCAAGATTTCTGGTCAACCGCTGGCAGCGTGCNATGGCAAAAGAAATCAAATAAGATTTATCTGCAACATGTTTGCAATGATACCAAATGGAGTTTCTGAAACTCAGACGAGTGGTGTATTATTTGTTGATGCCGAAGTTTTTGCCATTGTACCATATATTTCAACTGGGCGCAAGCACTAAAGGAACCTAACCAACCTCATACTCAGGTTCCAACAGATCGTACTAAGTCTATCAGGCTCTGTCACTTGGACACTATCTCTTGATGTGTCTTGATTGAAAGCCTGAGATTGAATACAGTGGCGCCACCAAATAAGCCGGTAGACTATCATGTTTTGGAGGTAGTTGGACGGGCGTTTGCACTTCTGTAGACCACCATACTGTGGCGCTGTGGTTTTTGTTCATGCAGTTCAGCTTTAAGCGGGAAGTTAGACGCGGACAGATAAACGGCCGATCATCTCCTGTTGTGAATTGCGATCATCAAGGGTGTTTATCCACACGCGTACAAACCTGTTTTAACCAGCGTACAAAAGTTATCCGCGTCTAGGCTAATCGCGCGATGATCACCCTTTATGAATACGGCCCATTGAATAAACAAAATTTCCGATTAGTTATCAATGACCGCGGATGCTACACAAAAATAAGTAGTCAACACAAAGATTGATGTATCAAGAGAATGCATTAGAGTCGCCTCGTCTGCGTCTACACTGAGGTCGCCATTGCCGCTCATAGGCAATACCACATACACCTAGGCCTATTACCAGTGGGTTACCTAACATGGGGAATGTAAGGAGTTTGGTTGTCCAAAAGCGTAACAACTATTATTCAGGCCTATTGTCTAGTCCATTGTGATTGAATAAATGGTTTGGCAGTATGGTTTACAGGCCTATCTCCTTTGAATGACAGAACTCCTAATTCCCCTTTCGGTTCTCCATAGTGTCACGCGATTACAACTGTGGGCGAGGCAAATCAGTGCATAGGCCTAGTACGTGCAGGAATTCATGGCGGACAAATCAAAAGTAGAGACGTAGGAGCGGGCGTGGTTGGACTCGCTAATATCAAGACCGGAGCTGATATTTGTTTTGTGGACAAATCCAGTATTTGCATTTATTCTCGAATTGCCATGTTACATGTACGTACTACCAGCGACAGTCGGAATTAGTTTTCGTTCGGACGTTCTGCATTTTTGACGCAGATTGCGTGCGATGTTTTGGATGCGTACACTGATTTTTAGCCTACCTCTGTCCATGCAGAGCCCTCGATGCTTCACTTCCAGTTATCAGGCGAGTGAATGATGACGTAGTTGGTATGCGCACGGTGTAATGGGTGTTTCAAGGTAGGAAGCTTAGTGCACATTACGAACATTACCGAACGCTCGACTTCGGCAGCCTCGTGGTCTGCCGAAGTTGAGCGTAAAAATTTTTGCATACAAGTCGGAGAGTATATCTGACCTGTCAGCTTTAAAAAACTGATACCGTGGAGGAAAATCGTTTTACCTGATTGGTTAAAAATGAGGCAATTCGCAAACACAAACGCCACACGCCGCATCTTGGAACAAGATTTTTTTCCGGAATCGCCAGTTCCCGGCGCTATTTTCTTGGATGAAGTGGAGTCCCGAAGGGAGACAAATTAACTTGCTATCTGGTCTGAATTTTTTGAATGACGTCCTTGATCAAAATAACGCCAAACAGAATTACATGTAGGTCGAGTCAATTTTAATCACCTGACATAGATCACCCCAACAGAGAGCTTCTTGTGAGTGGCAGACATGCCCTGTCTCCCAGCGAATGTGACCGGCGCTGCCAAAATGAGGTACGATGAGCAGAAAATTTAGGTATTGCAATATTTAAATTCTCCATTTTCCCAGCTTCAGATTGTCTACACAGCTTGATCAGTGACAATGTATTGCCCAAAAGACTTTGCACTATCTAATACATTTTTGCATTACATTTCAAATTTTCTAATGCATTTTTCTCAGAAAGTTTCCTTGTGCATTCCGACTCACTTTGCCAGCACGGGTCACAAATGCTTTGCAATCAGCTGAGATATTTAATTGCATTGTAATAGTGTCCAAAGAAGAAAGCACAAAAATTGACACACAAAGTGGTAAGTATCAAGAAGTCAACTTCCAAAACTTTATAAGTTTATAATTTATAAAGTTCTTTTCTTTCAGCTTATTTAAGCGTTCACTAATTACTTATACTCTGTTTGCTGTCAGGTCGAGCAACCTAATCATGGGGCTTGGACCTTATTCATCCTTAATTGTCCTGTTTGTACATGATTCTTCAGATCTCCATGTACATTAGGGATTCAGCTCAGTCTTTTCTGGTCTCTCCAACTGAAACGTGCCTGAGGAAGACCCCGGTTGGGGTCGAAAATTTGCTAAGTTTTGGAAGTTAACTTCTTCTTGATATTTACCGCATTGTAATAGTGAATGGATACAAGAGGGTATCGTGAGGGAGTCCGGGATTTAAAACATACAATTACGTCTCTTTAGAATGCAGATTAATAAGATGGGTATCATCAGTACCAGTAATTAAAATGTTCAGTCAGCGAGGTTGAAGGTAATTCCTCTCTATCCCGCAGTTCAGTCAGCGAAGTTAAACGTAATTCATCTCTACCCTGGAGTTCAGTCAGCGAAGTTGAAGGTAATTCATCTCTACCCCGGAGTTCAGTCAGCGAAGTTGAAGGTAATTCATCTCTACCCCGGAGTTCAGTCAGCGAAGTTGAAGGTAATTCATCTCTACCCCGGAGTTCAATCAGCGAAGTTGAAGGTGATTCATCTCTACCCCGGGGTTCAGTCAGCGAAGTTGAAGGTGATTCATCTCTACCCCGGAGTTCAGTCAGCGAAGTTGAACGCAATTCATATCTACCCCAGAGTTCAGCCAGCAAAGTTGAAGTGGGGAATGTCGTTGCCATCGTAGGTGGACGTACGGAAGCTGCAGCAAGAAAAATATCAAACAATCAATGGATGGTGAAGCAAGCACTAACAAGTCGCCCATGGGCGATGCGCTCAGCTGACATATGAAGTTGTTTGATGAAGCAGTTCTCACGTTATGGAACAGAATGCACCATCCAAGATCGCCACCTGGCAGTCATACTGGAAGTTGGAGCACAATGAAAATCGATAGGAATAGGCCTAGGATGCATGGTCATTGATCTGACACAAATGACACTGTATGCATGGCAATATGAGGCTGAATGACCAAGCTGTTCTCAAGTTATGGAGCAGAGCACAAAGTCCAAGACGGTCACCAGTTGGCCATATTGCCACTGGAAGTTGGAGCTGATGAGGAGATCAGATAAAGCATGGTGAGCTGTGCAGAAAGGCTGTTCTTGCTTTTATTTCAGTCAGCACAAGCCCTCATGGTGATATCGAACGTCGATATCACCATGACCCCAACATCTCAGGTCAAAAGTAATCAGCTCACTTGATTCCTAGGGTACATGCATGTACATGCATGTATAAAAACCTATGGATAGAACTTGTTTCTATTGCTCTAGGTGTTAACTGGTTATAGGAGCCGGTTTGTGCCATCAGATAAAAGTGTGATGGACAAAATATCAAGTCTGATACGATGATTACATCAATGATGGAGGCATCTGAGGTTGAAAATGTTTAGATCACTGTAAGTGACGCTCCCCTGTTTGATAACTCATTTTTGAGTTTGTGAACAGTCCACTTTCCATACTCTGCCATGTTGCAAACAGTGACACTAGGACTTATAGTACAGAAGAGCCACCTGGAGGTGTAGTTTTCCCTGGATAGCCCCATTGAGCCAAAAGCACAAACAGGTCATGTATAGGGCGCCACGTATCAAATTTGAGCACTCTGGGTCAAGCCATTCCTGAGTTATGGTACTTTGATGATTTTTGGGCTACGCCACCTGACGGTCATTATTAGATGCCCTTTCAAGGCGAAACTTTACGTGCACGTAAAGGTCATATAGAGGGAGGTAATTATGAAGTTTGAGCACTCTGGGTCAAGCTCTTCCCGAGTTGAAGCACTTAGATGATTTTCAGGTTACGCCACCTGGCAGCCATATTGGATGTCTGATCGGGCCGAAACTCAGATTTTGAAGGCACCCCTCTGATACCCGTTTCTGCAAGATATGAAGTCGCTCGGTGAAATAATGATGAACCATAACAGGTTCGTTACTTTTGTAGAACTTTGATATCTGTGACCTTGAAAAGTAGGTGAGATACAGCTATGATAAAAATGTGGAGATGCAGTCATTAGTTCAGATGTTATTGCACTTTTTGTGTTTTTGGTTTTGTCCACCTGGAGGCCAAGCCGAGAATCGAGTCGGACCGAAACTTAGTGTCATAGGTCATCTGACAGGGATTTGTACCAAGTTTCAGGTCATTAGCCCCAGCGGTTATGAAACGTGCCCTGCTAACGGACGACGACGGACAGCGCATGACGACTATAGTTCACACGTGAGCTAATAATGTCAGCTTAGAGATTTAATTTTGAATTAGATTCCATAAGATGAGACCAGATGCTGATTGTTGACTCGGATGATTTATTGACTCTGACACCGTCGGCTTATCCAGTTTACTGTAACTTCTGCCCAAAACTGATGATATCTAAACAGAATCGCCTCTGCAATAGGGCCACCTCTTGATTATGGACAGCTCAGAGACAGCTTGAGTGGATTAGGCGTACCTGGATGGACCCGTTGATGATCTCCGTAACATTTCAACCATATAATAAACTTGCCTGTAAATAAAACATAAAGAGGTTAATAACGAAAAATCATCGGGTTCCCAAAACATTGATAACACTGGGTGGCCGGCAGACCTAAGGGCAGTTTCACGATAAATTTCTATTTTTCACTCCTTGACAATGATTGCGGACTCACAACTGAGTTTCTGGTGTATTTCGAACCCTGATTTTTATAGTGTTTAAAAGTGCCGAGAAGAAAAATACGGTTATTTTCTGAAACAATTGCGAAGAGTGACACAGATGGCTCCCTCACCACAAGGAAGGGAGAAAAATCTCCTTGATATCTTGACTGAATTTTGTGAATGATGTCCTTGATCAAAATAACACCAAACAGAAATTATGGGTCGAGTCAGTTTTAAAGGGAGACTCCACTCATTGTGTGAAGTTGTGAATTTCTGAAATATCGTTAGTCCATTCAAATTGATTGATATTTGCAATATATCAGATTCTTTTAAAATCAGCAAATTCATCATTTTAAGTACTGTACAATAATTGAATCTCAATGGGACTATTGCATAGCACAAGTGATGTCATATGTGCTCAATGCATATTTATGAAGGAACAACCAACATGTGGGCGGTGAAGACGGAACGAACGAGACGAAGATGAATTTCACAACGTCAAATACCAAGCTTTAATCTCATTGATTGAGCAAGACGGTTTTCTGAAAAGATACAAATTGTACCGAATTTTGAATACACAACGATAAACACGAAATAGAGCCTACATGTACCTATGCAATATTATAGAACAAATCCAAGACTACTCGCCTCTTTCTTTAGTTGCACTATCAAATTCCACCCAAACAAGAACCTCTCAAATCTGAGAAACTCACAGCCTACACTTTGTCGCCACCTGGCGTTGATCACATGAACTAACACAGAAAAATTTGCACATGACCCATGGCTCAATTCAGCCTCACTTATAGGCCTACATACATCACGTACATGAACTGAGTAACTGATATTATCTTAAAAGTACCCTTTAGACACATGAGAAACACTAGACGAAACTCAAACCGGTCCAGGAAAGTGACAAACCATGTCGAAGTTGTGGGTGTCCAAACGCAACCAGGCATCACCCAAGAAAATGAGATGTGCGACGATGCACCCTGCTTACAAACCATTTTTACACTGAACACAACATGACAACTTGTATAAAACTTACAGAACGTTGTGAGGACCTTCTCCTCCCACAATAGATCCGTACATTACTTTTAACATTCATTAAATTGGCATATTTTAGCATTTGAAGAACCTTCGCGAGAAGATTCTCCATCCAGAGCCTTGGGCGGATGTGGCCTTGAGTGCCGCGAAACACGTGGTTGAGAAAATCCGAAGAACATTTTAGGGACACTTAGTACAGCGTGTATCTGAAAGGTGGCGACCACAAATTTTAATAGCAATATGCGACATACCCGCCCCCCTGACGGAGTATAGTAACCGTGCACTAGTTAGATAAACATACAAAGACATATAAAAGTGTCACAACATATTACAGAAGCGAAGACAATCTTCGAACCCTAAGAAATGCCGAAACTCATTGACATCTACTCTGCATTACATGTATATCAAACGAAGAAAGCTTCCACAAATCCAACAAAGGAACAGATTCCACGACGAGGCGCCTACTCACCATTAGGCCTGCCGAATTCTAGCAACTGCAAATTAATGGCGTTTATGATTGTCTCTACTCCTTCACAAAGCCACAAACAAATGCACATTATGATCACAACACATACAACATGGCAAGAAAGTAAATGCACTATGAACGTGATAAGTACCGAAGGCAGCAACAGAAAGACCTTAATAACTTGTCTGTGAACCACATCCAACCCCGGCAGACTGCTCAGCTAAGAAAGCAGATATGCAATGTTCAGACAGCTATAAATCTTACAAATTTATGAATATCCTGAATATGAAACATTTCAACCAAAATATATCGGTCAATACCTTTGACCACTCTGAGTCCTTAATAACAAAATATAACCTCAATGAGATTCAGCAGTGAATATCCTAATCAGACTAGGCTCACTCATTTCGCAGGGGGCGCTTTGCCTCTTCTTCCAATACACAGATCTTCGCGACTGGGCGGCGGAGAGTAGTTGATGCAGTTTTAACATCAACTGCGCGGACTCGCCCGTCGTCCCCAGGGTAGACAGCAGTCACCCTACCCAAGTCCCAGCGCCCTCTGGGTCGGTTGTCATCAACAATCATGACTAGACTGTTAACAGCAGTGTTCGCATTTTCCTTCGTCCAACGATCCCTGGCCGTCAGTGTAGGCAAATATTCAGTCTGCCACCTCCTACACACCTGATTAGCAATCACCTGGCACTGACGCCACCTACGCCGGCTGTTGATTTCCTTGTCTGCACAAGCAACGGGTGGGATTTTGTTGTCGGCGCGGCCCAGGATGAAGTGATTCGGCGTCAGGGGTTCTAAGTCCTCGGGGTCCGGACTATTATGAGTCAGAGGCCGACTGTTTAGTACAGCCTCTACCTCGATCAGAGCAGTGCGCAATACTGTGTCGCTCACAAGGGTGTTCCTGAGAGTGGCGTTGAGTGCCCGTTTGACGGAACTGACCAAGCGCTCCCAAGCACCCCCGAAATGCGGAGCCGATGGAGGGTTGAAATGCCAGACAATTTTATGTGGAGACAGTAGACCATAGATCTTGGATTGATCCAATTCCTGTAAACACTTTGCTAATTCTGCCTCTGCACCGCAGAAATTCGAACCACAATCGGAGGATATGTCCATTGGATGTCCGCGCCTCCCAATAAACGCACGTAAGCACAGCAGGAAGTCATCCGTCTCTAAGGAATCGGCCAATTCCAGGTGTACAGCGCGTGTTACCATACATGTAAACAAGCAGCCCCATCTCTTGACTGTACTCCTGCGCGCTTTTACCAACATTGGTCCCCAATAATCAACCCCAACATGCTGAAAGACTCCTGAGGTTACATCCAGACGACAGAGAGGAAGGTTTGCCATCCTTGGAATTTTAGGCCTGACCTTACGAAGGAAACAGAAAAAGCAACGTCGAATTGCTTGTTTCGCGACGAGCCTGGCTTTTACTGGCCAGTAGAGCTGACGCATCTCTGCAATTATGTGTTCCTGTCCTCCATGTTTTAAACTCCTATGTATCTGATCCGCGAGCAGTCTGGTGACATGGTGGTCCGCCGGTAGTACGACTTGATGTTTTGCATCTCCAGGAATGGGAGCCCTGTCTAGCCTACCCCCAACACGCATACACCTGGAACTGCTATCGAAATAGGGCAACAGGTTGAACAAATTGCTCTTTGAAGTGAGAAGTTTCCCCTCCTTCAATGTCTCCAGCTCCTTCTCATACACCTCACGTTGAGCAGCTCGGATCCAAGTCATCTTCGCACGCTCATGTTCCTCAGCTGTGATGTCTGGCTCTCTGCATGCGGTGCGTTTCAATCGAGGAATAACAGAGGCAAAATTGCAAACAGCCCGCTGTATCCACGCCGTTCTACGAGCCAGTCCCTTCATGTTGGAGAATCGGTCTGCTTGCACCAATTGAGAGACATCGTATTCCGCTGGCTGCTCCTCAACGCCATCGCCCGCAACAGAGCCTTCACCCAGTCCTATGTTGAAAACTGACTTTCGGACTTCTGGGTCATCCCCTTCTAATTCGGCACTGGCATCCGCCTTGTTAGTAGGCCAGTCTTCCTGCGTTTTCTGGAGAAACTCAGGTCCATGCAGCCACAGACTGTTTCCTACCAAATCCCCAATCGCTAGGCCTCGTGAACTAAGATCCGCTGGATTTTGATCCGTGGGGACGTGTCTCCATTCTTTCACGTCGGTAGTCTCAAGTATTTCCGCGACCCGATTCGCCACGAATGGTTTGAAGCGCCTAGCGGGGTTATTGATGTATTTAAGCACTATCTCAGAGTCAGACCAGTATACTTTGCGCTTGATAGGCAAGTTTAGCTCAGACTCCAAAACCCCTCCAAGACGAGCTCCTAGCAGCGCCCCCTGCAATTCCAAGCGTGGAATGGACAACAACTTCAACGGCGCAACCCGTGACTTAGAGGCCAGAAATGAGCTAGTGTACCCACCCTCTGTTAAGTAGCGCAAGTATGCCGACGCAGCAAACGCAGACTCCGAGGCATCAGTGAATATATGCAGCTCGATGTTGTTTGCAGACGACACAAATTGCGGGTGATATCTGGGCAGTTGAAACTCAGGCAACCTGTCCAACTCATGCAACCATGCTTGCCATCTGTCCAAGACAAGGGGAGGTAGCTCATCATCCCATTCGTTTTGCAATTTCCACAAGTCCTGGGCCAGGAGTTTTGCTCTTAGGGTAAATGGCGTGATGAATCCACACGGGTCAAATACGGAACTCATCGTGCTCACCAGTCCCCTCTTGGTCAGGGGGTTGTCCTTGACCTGACTGACGAATGTAAACATGTCGTCCTGGATGTCCCACCTCACTCCCAGTGTTCGCTGAATGTGGTGAACATCATGATCGAATCGCACCTCCTGCGTTAGCAGGTCCAAACTGTGCAGAGCTTCCATGACATCTCGACTGTTGGATAACCATTGGTGTGTCTCAAATCCTCCTTTTGCCAATAAACGGTCGACCTCCTGCGCAACTTTAACCGCCGATGGGACGTCCTTCAAGGAGGTAGCGACGTCGTCCATGTAGGAATCATGTAGTACAGTGTCCACTGCATCTTTCATGAACTCCTGCGCATTGTCAGAGGCAGTGCGCCGGAGTGCGTATAGCGCACATGCTGGACTATCAGTAGCCCCAAACACATGCGAGACCATTTGATACGTTTGGGGGGGCCCTGGGCTAGTGATGTCCTCTTTGAAGAGAAACCTGAGCGAATCTGCGTCACTAATGGGCACCTTCACCTGATGATACATTGCGCGGATATCCGTGACCAGGCCAACCTCATGTAACCTGAAGCGCTGCAACACCCCGAACAAACTATTTAGTAAGTCCGGCCCACTCATTAATGCACTGTTAAGAGAGTGACCGCGGAATGAGGATGCCGCATCGTACACCACGCGGACCTTGCCCGGCTTATTGGGATTTACCACACCGTGGTGGGGCAAATACCAAGTACGTGGTGTGGATACCGCCGCCTCCTCCTCAGTCATGAGCCTAGCGTAGCCCTGCGCCACATACCCATTCATCGTTTCCTGATATAGCCTTGCATATTCTGCGTCCTGATTAAAGCGTTTCATTAACAAATCAAATCGGCGCCTGGCAACACCTATGTTGTTTGGGAGCTCGGAGTCAGGGTTCCTCCATAACATACCAACCATGTAATGTCCATCCTGATATGTAGTATTCTCCTCCAGGACTTTCCGAGCTCGAATATCCTCCATGGAAGTTGGCTTAGTACACTTAGATGCCACCCCAAATGCTTCCGTGCTCCAGAACTCTTCCAAATCCTTGTAAGGCTGTTCAATGCTGAGTAGGTTGACGGAGGCGGTTTCTAAATCAAGCGTGCTATTACCGTCACCCCCTGGCCCCATCAACGACCACCCCAACTTCGTACGAACAACCAATGGTTCATCAGGTGCACCCCTCCTAACTTCCAACTGCACATGTGCCTCCGGGTTGTCTAGGCCTATCAACAATTTGACCTGCTCTGGTTTTATCTCAGTGGGTATACCTAAACCTTTGCAGTGATCCCAACTGGGACTGCAAATTTGAGTTGTACACTGAAAATTCTTTACCTTTAGAGCGTATGCTCCATTGATATGCATGCATGTACCATTACCAGGATCCTGAGGTTTAATGCCAAATGACACAACCTGAGAATCCATGACAGCTGCTGAGTTCATGGTGTTTATTGTCAATTCACCCTTGTGGCCCTTTAGCCCCAAGTCCTTTGCCAGAGATTGGTGGATAATCGTCAGCTGGCTGGCAGAATCGAGCATCGCAATCGTAGGCAGCGTCACACCATTCCTGTAAACGTACACCGGCACCAGCTGGAAGAATGGTGCACACCTCTTTTCTTCACCTGTTGTACAGCGGGTGTTATGAACGGAGGGAGCATTCTCAGGTGCAGGGTTTTGGGATTTCCCATCACCATGCAACAGTGTGTGGTGGTTAGCCCCACACTCCTTTACACGGCATCGAGCTTTGGACTGACAATCTGTCGATGTATGTGCCGTTCCCAGGCAATTGTAACACAGCCTTTGTGTTCGGACAAGGTTCTTCTTATCCTTCAACGTCATGTCATTGAACTTCTTGCACTTGTACAATCGATGAGCTTCTGAACACAGTGGGCATTTTCGCGCGTCTGAGTTCCCACTGGTTCCCGACGACTTACTGTCGGTAGTTTCATGTTCGCTATGTATGGCAGTGTTCATCAGTGTCCTGGAATTGGTGTTGGGATTTTCCCCAATCTTATGACGAGGCTTGGGAACTGGCTTTGCCGCAGGGGTGGACCCCGCAGGTTTATTCTGTAAGGCGTTCCTCCCGTAGACAGGATCCATGACCTTGCGTGCTTCTCGTTGTACAAATTCGACCAGCATCCCAAACGTGATGAGTTCACCCCTATCGCGGACGCTGAATGCCACTGATCGCCATCTGTCGTGGAGGCGTGGTGGGAGCTTACCCACGAGTCTTCTCAAATTTTCGGAATATTCGAGTATGCCCATGCCACCCATTTCTTGGATGGCATACTGACACTCGCGTAGGAATATCCCATATTTATCCAGTGCCTGAGGATCGTCAGCTCGAATGGGTGGCCATTCAAGCGCCTTGGCTACATAAGCTTGAGACACATAGCAAGGGTCTCCGTACCTCCGTTGGAACTCGCCGATGGCGGCGTCGAATCCCAACTTAGCGTCCAAATGGGCGTAGCCTTGCACTACGTCATGTGCCTCCCCTGTTGTGAATTGCAGTAGGAAGCTCATGCATTCGTCGTAGCTGTCAGAGTTCTTTACGATACGGACGTTGAACTGCCGACAAAACTGTGCATAGCGGGTTGGGTCCCCACTGAATTTCTCAATGTCGATGGCTGGCTTCTTTAATTCACGTGCCAGCTGGATGGATGAATAATCCGCTGGCGGGCTGAACTCTTGTGCGTTAGGATTTAACGCAACCGGAGTACTGGTGGGCCTATACTTGCTCTCTTCTGGGTCAGAGATGAAGCATGGTGACGGTGTCGCCATAGGTGGTGGTGACACCGGCCTCGGTACGTGTGCAACCCTGGGCCTAGGGGTTGGCCTAGGTGCTGGTGTTGAGCGAGGCATTGCCTCCGGCGAGGGTGTCCTTGGAAGTTGACTCACCCTAGGCCTGGGGGTAGGCCTAGGTGCCTGCGTTGGTGGTTGGGCAGCTGGGGACGCTGTCCTCTGTTGACGTGCCGCTAAGACGGGCGTTACTCTCGGGGTCAGGGATGCCTCCAACAAGTCGATTTCCCGTGAAACCTCCTCGATCAGCCGCTCTCCATTAACTGCGATCGCCTCTGCCAGCAGGTCGAGCCCGTAATGTGGATGTGCCATTCTCTCTTGCTGACAACGTTCTAAAACTATGTGGGCGGTGAAGACGGAACGAACGAGACGAAGATGAATTTCACAACGTCAAATACCAAGCTTTAATCTCATTGATTGAGCAAGACGGTTTTCTGAAAAGATACAAATTGTACCGAATTTTGAATACACAACGATAAACACGAAATAGAGCCTACATGTACCTATGCAATATTATAGAACAAATCCAAGACTACTCGCCTCTTTCTTTAGTTGCACTATCAAATTCCACCCAAACAAGAACCTCTCAAATCTGAGAAACTCACAGCCTACACTTTGTCGCCACCTGGCGTTGATCACATGAACTAACACAGAAAAATTTGCACATGACCCATGGCTCAATTCAGCCTCACTTATAGGCCTACATACATCACGTACATGAACTGAGTAACTGATATTATCTTAAAAGTACCCTTTAGACACATGAGAAACACTAGACGAAACTCAAACCGGTCCAGGAAAGTGACAAACCATGTCGAAGTTGTGGGTGTCCAAACGCAACCAGGCATCACCCAAGAAAATGAGATGTGCGACGATGCACCCTGCTTACAAACCATTTTTACACTGAACACAACATGACAACTTGTATAAAACTTACAGAACGTTGTGAGGACCTTCTCCTCCCACAATAGATCCGTACATTACTTTTAACATTCATTAAATTGGCATATTTTAGCATTTGAAGAACCTTCGCGAGAAGATTCTCCATACAGAGCCTTGGGCGGAAGTGGCCTTGAGTCCCGCGAAACACGTGGTTGAGAAAATCCGAAGAACATTTTAGGGACACTTAGTACAGCGTGTATCTGAAAGGTGGCGACCACAAATTTTAATAGCAATATGCGACACAACAGGCCTCGGCAATCACAGTATTAGCTCATTCACTACAAAGGTCGTCAGCCTATTGACACTAGTGACTAGTTTACAATGAGCAGAGTCTCCCTTTAATCATTTGACCAAGGTCACACTACCAACACAGAGATTCTTGTGGGTGACAGACATGGCCTGTCTCTCAGCAAATGTTTGCAAACAGCTGAGATATTTAATTGCATGTTAATAGTGAATGGGTACAAGGGGGTATCGTGAGGAAGTCTGGGATTTAAAACATACACTTACGTCTATATCGAATGCAGATCAGTAAGATGGGTATCATCAGTAAAAATAAGAACCAGTAATTATGTTCAGTATGTTCAGTCTTTGTCGTGCGTGGATATAGGTAACCTGCAGCAAGAAAAATAATCAAACAATCAATGGATGGTGAAGGAAATATTTTGTATTTATTTGAAAATATACAAGAAATATACTGTAAGCTAGAGTTTAAACCACCGGTTCATTATGTTGTTCATAAGCACACCCACAATCGAAATGGGAGTGAATAAAACGCAACAAGTATTATGCTGAATGGGCGGAATCTTTACTCCAATCACATGCGTGATTAACGTGAACAGTAAATTCGTCTGCTTCACGTTAATCACGTAGCGCCCTTGAATAAAAGTAAAGGCAGAGTTCTTTTTGGTTTCTGGGCCGTGAAAGTTGCTGAAATATGTCTTCAAAGTGAATTCGATCTGACAGAAAGAAGTTATTAGGATTACTTGACGTCTCAAGCATCAAGATGCCAAATTTCAAGTTAATATCTTGAACAATAAAACTTCTGGGCGCGTGAATCGAGTCGGGGCGCAAATCAAGTGGGATTACGTATTGTTCTCTATACAAACCCTTGAGGGCGCCATAGTACAGATCATTATCATTTCGTTGTAGGGGCCTTATCACCACCTCACTGAACACGAATGACAAGCAACTGTGGGCGGATCGCTTGGATTTAAGCTTGTTCGAACTGTAAGTTTATATTGCTAGGTGATCTATGGCGATTTCGTCCGATTGGCGCTATTATGGTCAGCGCCATCACTGCACGAAATCTAGCGAATACCTGCAAGTATATGCCCGTATACTTGAAAGTGAATTACAGTATACTTGAACTATATTCTAGTATACCT
>NMRB01001708.1:131420-149963 GCA_002633025.1 Notospermus geniculatus | reverse complement strand
GGCACTTTGTAGTAGAGATCCCAGAAGTGAATCCAGCTCATTGACTTCTTGGATCTCAACTAGAAAGTGCCTGAGGAAGACCCCGCTTGGGGTCGGAAATTTGCGAAATTCAGAAACGGCTTTTTATCTGGGGGCACCAAAAAAAGGGCAGGGAGCTACTTCAGGTAAAAAAGGGCATTTTTTGACGTGACATAGTCACAGCAGAAAATTTGAGAGATTTTCTGTGTTTTGGAGTAGCTACATGTAACTATTTTAAAGATAATACATGTATATCACGACTTCATTGTTTACATTCAATGTTTGTAAACATGGATGTTTACATTATTTTATTTTGGACTTTTGGGACATGCCAACCCACCAAAATGAATACTTTTGGAATCAACAGAATTTCTAGAGGGGCATGCCACCAACAAATTACTCATAAGACAAAGAAAGACTGGACATAAACAAACAAAATGTAAATAAACAATGAATTTCGTGGCCCGCGAAAATACCCGTGATATATTATCTTTAATTATTCGCCTTATGCTAGGGTCCGTGGGTTCGATTCTGGTAGGAAGCAGTGTCTTTCACCTTAGAAACCCGACTTCTATTTCATATTCTAAGTATTTTAATGAAGCAATAATGACACTGAAAAATTGGGGGGTGGGGATTTTGAGGGTTAAAAAGGTACTATGGCGCCACCTAGGCTAGGCATGGCACAGAAGCACTACATATTCCTGTCTCATATTCCTAGATGAGATTTGCCATATTCATACATTCATCAAACCTGTTTGCATTGTCTTGTCATTATGACCTTCGGAACAGCAGTGAAGCCCAAATGAATGACCCTGTGAAGTCACTCACGTTACCAAAATGTTTCAGATATTGGCATAACACACAGCATCAAACATGACGTCATCATTGTCTGTCTATGACGTCTTGTTATACATAGATAATTGATGACGTTTTTAAAATGTCGATAACTACAATGTAGGCACCCTCTACATACATATCATCTCCTGTTGTAATCTTTTTGAGACGTGCTGTATATTCATCGCCGCTTTACTAAATCTCTTGCACTCCTTCCGCAGTCCCAAGGCCCAGAGTCAGAAAAAGAGGTAAAATATACGGTACAAGGTGTTGGCTTGGATGAGGTTTCTGGTTTCTTGTTATCTATGAAACACTTTTAGCTTGTACTGTCAAAGTGGCCAGGGTTATACATGTATCTAGGATTTCAGAAGGGCATGGTGCAAACTTTGTGAAGAGGGCACTTCAACCTGGAAAAGGGCACTTTTCATTCGCGACATTTCTACTAACGGAATTTGAGGAGCTTGTCAGTTAAAAAGGTCTCTATAACTCCAGTCAACAGCCAATTTAAGCCAGTTTCTAAGGTGATATGACCATGACAGAGGATCTGGGGGTAAAACCTTTATAAAAAAATTTTTTTAGGGGCACAGCGGTGCCCCCTTTTAGCGGCACGGCATGGCACAGTGCCACTCTAAAATGGCCTAGATATAACCCTGGTGGCGCTATGGAAATATCAGCGCCTGTCTCCTCTGAGGTACATGGTTTGATTCCCGGTCCGATCCGCTCTTCATGTGGTAGAGAGGGTGGCCCTCTTTGGCAGCACAGATGGGCAAGTTCACGGTCTAGGATGTGACAGTCCTTCTATGCCTCTGGTATGACAGGGTTCGTACGCCCCCTTAAAAACCGGGAATGTCCTTGAAAAAAAAAGTTGGTCTTGAAAACCCTAAAATGTCCTTAGATTTCAAAGGTTACACTTAAAAACTGCAGAAAAGTCCTTAAATTTTGAGCTTTTGAAAAGTTTGTTTGTTGCCGTTCTTCCCTAAACTGAAGAAGTTGCTTGTGTTTTTTTTTCTTCAATTCAAGATTCTACCCTGCGCAGGTCGCTATCAACCCCCCCCCACGCGCCCCGCGGCAATCACCATGCTGTCCTTGGTTTCCCGCCAAGGAATCTCAAGCCTCCGTGCGCCATCTCAGAAATGAAGTGATGAGTATAAGTCTGCGCATGCGCGTGGTGTGTTGATATGTCATGGCGGAAAATTTTAGCGAATTTGCTCAACAAAAGCGATCGAATTCGCTACGTTTTACCCTGAAAAACCCTTAAAAAGGGGGTCTTAATTACCCTGAAATGTCCTTGAAATTAATCTCAGGGGAAGTGTACGAACCCTGTATGAACTAAGTTCATTGTGACTCATGATTAAGGCATTGTTTGCTAATTAGTTGCGTCACGGACGTGACATGAGACATGTCACGTCCGTGTTGCAACTAATTAGCAAACAGAGCACTGATTAAGAATCACAACGAACTTAATTCATACCAGGGTCATAGAAGGACACAAGCCTGACATGATGCAGGGTACTTAATGGTCCTTTGGTGCCATGAGTCGCAGAGACCGCACTGAACAAGTAAAAAATATCACGAATTTGACCGTGGACTTGTCCAGATTTTCTTCGACATTCGGGCACTCTGGTTTCCTCCTTCTTTGCATTAGATTCGTCTTATGTTGTCAATATGGAGGTAGTGATGCCATACTTGGCCTGAAGCTCAGTCTTGTAGACCTAGAATTTCTGCTACTTCAGGGGAGGTGTGGGTTTTCCAAAATCTTTTGGTGGTCTCTGGTTCCCATCGATCCTTCAAAACATTGAATTTCCTTTTTCAGCTAGAAGGCCTTGAATAGCCTTGAAAACCACACTTTTTTTGTCCACTGGCCTTTAAAAGGCCTTGAATTTCATAGCAGATCAGTTGTGGATTTTTCTTCAACCATATCCTCCTTCCCAACTGTCGGTCGGGCATGTCGGAAATACTCTAAACTCATCTGTTTATGGTCCCTTCCGATTATTCATGCCAGAACTAAGGCCCGGACCCCAAGACAACCTCCACAGTTGATAATTGATGTCTATTGGGAATAGCTGACCAGTAGGCCTGGGGAAAGAGCCAAGGCCTAGTTACGCTGATGGTGTCCGTTCACAATTGACCAGAGTTGCTTTTATTCTGGGCTTTTCTATCGTCAATTTACTCCTCGGCCGGCTCATGGCATGATCATGCACCACTCGCTTTCAAACGACACCAATTTACTCGCATGACATTCAATTCAATGGAGCTGTCACAGAGTAAACTTTACTCTCGCCTACGCCGCACTGGCCACTCATAGGCCCATGCCCAGTGCATGCGTAACAAGGAGGTGTCAACCTGGTATTTAATGAAGAGACCATAAACAGATGAGTTTAGAGTACATACTCTAAACCCCCACTTACCTGTCCCATTCTTGAACTCGGAAAAAATGATTAAATCCTAAGCTGAGGACAGTGTAGTGTGGGGGTATGGTCAGAAACAGTCATTCCTGTCCCACTCCCGAGTCTGGCAAAGAAAGACAGCGTGCGATATCTTCAAATTAGGATTAGGTCATTTTTTCCAAGTTCAGGAATGGGACAGGTAGGTGGGTGTTTAGAGTATATACTTCATGCGTAAAAGTTTGTGCTTTTTCCATTCATTCACAAAACATTGACCTTGATTTTGACCTTTTGGCCTTGAAAAACCTTTAGAAACCTACACAAACTTCATGTCTTCATCATTTGCATGTTCCTGTCCGCTGATGTAACTTTGATATTCTACAAACCAGAGTTGATGTTGTATTGTAACACATTCATTCATTTCCAATAATACCACCCTGAAGTGACACTCAGTGTGAGAGTTTCTGGCACAAGCTACCATATATGCAAATATTTTCGCGTGCAAAAATTCCCGCGAAAATCGCAAAATCAAAATTTTGCCGCGAATATTAATAGACACATAAAAGTTTCCCATAACAATCCAGTCAGTTCCCTTCCCTGCCCTTGACGCGAACATTTATCCACACAAAACAGAAACAGAATGTTCAATTCGTGAAATATTATCCCGCGAAAATATTTGCGTATACGGTACCTCTATTGCGGATGTCAGGTCACACTGCGATTGCTTGCGCTACGACGGAACAGTCGGCATCAGGTGTCGCAATCATGGTCAGGTCACAAAAACGAAAATGTGTATGATCATCGTGGAACAAGCAGCATCAGCGCACAGGGAATCGTAACCGTGTTCAGGTCACCTGCGAATGGATTACGCCCGTTGGGATAACACTGAAGTTGAACAGGTTCAACTCTTGCGATTCGTGATCTTTTTCATCGGCGACTGATCCCGATCGTCGCAAGTGAGACGCAACTGCAGTCATGTCACACCAGATCGGCGACTGATTTGTTCCACGCTGTAATAAGCCCCTCCAAGCTCGAACGGTTTTTGGAGGGCTTAATTTAGGTCCCTGTCACAAGATTTTAGTAGTTTTGAAGTGCTCCGGGTTTCAGGCGGGATTTTTCAGACCCGGGCTTGACGCGGGTCTCAAAAAGCCCGGGGATTTCTTTATAGTGTAAACAGGGCTAGTATAAGTCCTATGGAACCCAACAATGGTGAATTGCTCATCGTTAGCAAACTCACACGAGAAAAACTCACATTGAGGACCACCTTTACTCACCTGCCCCCACGTTTGAGCAGGCAGTGTCTTCTGTTGAAGTTTTCTGAAATCCTTGGGAACAAATTGAAAAGAATTTGTGAAATGTTTTTGTAATCATTGTTATCAATGAATTATCACGAGTTTAAGTTGGGCAGTTCGGCGGCACGCAATGGGTATAGATCGACCTTAAGCTGCATTTAGCTGACACGCGGAATGCGGATTGCGGAACGCGGAAGCGGAAAATGCAATGCATTTTCGCATACAACATATCTCTCCGCCAGGGTTTCCGCGTCCCTATACCGCATTCCGCATGTCAGCTAAACGCAGCCTTAGCCAACTAGCCTGAGTAAACTCTCACATTGAGGCTTCCTTTGCTCATCTGGCCCCACATTTGAGCAAGCAGTATCTTCTGCTGAAGTTTTTGAAAATCCTTGGCAAATAAATTGGAAAGAATTTGAAGAACCATTCCTCAGATAGTTGACAGGAACATCTTTTCTTCAAATATTTTTCAATCAGTACCATAGGATGTGAGAAAACTTTGACAGAAGATGCCGTCTGCTGGACTCTGGGGCAGATGAGTTCAGGAATCACATCCTTTCCTCTGTCATCTCATCTCAATGTTGTCTTCTTTTTTAGCTTTATCTGCTGGTCTCGTGAACGCAGCTTCCGACCCTAACATAGCACGAGTGAACCGCAAGCTTGCCCTGAGTTTTTGTACGTTGCTTACGAACATGCAGCCCGGCGCTGCGGCGGACATATCAGCTTCAAGCAGCACTAACTCCGGTAGATGTTGTCTCTTTTTAGTTTCATTTCATTTTCATTTTGATTTTTTCACAAAAATCTCGGTGTGGAGCATGTGTCTGTCCCCCAGGCAGTGTCTCGACAATAGGAATCAGTGGGAGCATGCTCGATTAAAGTAATAGCTTGAGTCTACATTGCAGTGTACATGCTAGTACAAGATAAGGCTATTACCTCAATGGACCATGCACCCACTGATCCTGAGAGGAGATACGGTCTTCTAAGATTGGAGGATGTATGTATACCATTGGCATTGTGTCGGTAGATGGTACAACATTAGGGAGGTTTCGCAAATCTGACGAAAAACGAAGTACGAAATACGAAGTTCAACTTCATCTCCAGGACCTAATGTATTTCTGGAGGTGGTTGGTACTATATGTCCCTGCTGCCAGTGCGTCTTTTAGCATGTCATGTAAGACTGAAAGAGTTATGGTGCATCTTGAATTTTCAGATTTCCACTTCGTAGATACGAAGTGGAAACGAAAGATAAATTCCAAAGTTTAAAATACACCGTAACTCTATCAGTCTAACGTCATACGCTAAAAGATGCTCTTGCAGCAGGCGATACTTGTCATACCATCTCCTGAAACACACTACATCATGGAAATGAAGTCCAATTTCGTATTTTGTACTTCGTTTTTTGTCAAATTTGCGAAACCTCCCTATTATGGGCCGTATGCACCAACGAAGATTACATGTATCTTGAACTCAGGTTGAGCTACAACTTTTCCATTGTCACATCATGCCCTGGCAAACCTGAACAATTGAAAAGTTGTGGCTCAGCCTTAGTTCAAGATAATCTTCGTTGGTGCATACGGCCCTTAGTTCTGCAGACCTGGTAGGATTGGTAGTACAGTAAACGTTGCATATAACGGCCTTGCATATACCGGACAATCACCTATATTTTAAACGTACTGCAACTGGAAGTCCCAGCTCCGTTTTACAATGCATTGGCCATATGCATATAACAGACTTTGCATATAACGGACAAAAACTGCAGGTCCCAATCAGTACGTTATATGCGACGTTTACTGTAATTCTCATAATCACTGCATGTGAGAGTGTGATGTTTTAACTTGGTCATGGGATGAACCTTCTGTCTTAGTCATCAAAACTATTTTCTTTGTTATCTACCGGTACATCATTTTAAGTTCATTTCACTTTCCAAATTAACCCTTTTCTGCCCAAGACAAGTCAACACCATAAATTTGGCAATTCCTGTATGCCCGTACATGTGCTATTAGAGCATGCAGTGGCTCATTTTGACATCACTTTTGACCAGTGCCCCACCATGCTGACGTCGACAACAAAGTGTGCCACATGTAGATCACACCAGGTTGAAGTCACACGCACTCCACTTCTGCCATCAGACAGAGTGCATCACATGGGTCGAGGACGTCATTTGCCATCCAATATACTGCCCTCCTAAAAACCGGCTGGTGCCGACCGCACAGGAAGTCCGGTTGTGCTACCGGTGCCTATCAGCAGTTAATTTTTTCTCAATAGGTTTCTTTCATAAAAAGACGCGCGCGCTGACACAACGCGGTAAGCCCAACCCTCCTCGACCACTTTATTGAATAGGACAACCATGATTGGCTCTCGCTGACCTAACAATACCATACTCGCCCCGCCTACGATGACAATGGCAATGAATGACCAGCTCGATCGTTCCTGCTGGACTTCAACGCCCCCATACGACCGGTGTGTTAGAATCTGTTTTCTTTGGAAGAGTAAACAATGAGACGGGCGATCAATCCCCCATCTTGGTATCCCAAACGCGCCGCCCGTTGAGCCGCCCTTCTATTGTTTGCCATAATTAACGAGCAGCGCGCCTCGCATTTATTACAACTCAAAAGGTGATTCAATAGTAACCGACTGTGGTCGCTTAATACACAGTATACATGTGGTAGACTCTATATGCCAGCGTGAGTTTAATATTGTACAGTGACTTTGTTTACCATTCGCTCGCACAGCCCTTCTGGCGCTGGTCATTCATAGTCATTGTAGAGGAGGCGGGGCGAGTCGTTGACATTGTTAGGTCCGCGAGAGCCAATCAATGTTGTCCTATTCAATGAGGTGGTCGACGAGGGTTGGTCTTACCGCGCGGCGTCTTAGCGCACGTCTTTAGTGAAATAACCCAATTTTACTAAACTGCCGATAGGCACAAGCACTATCGGACTTTCTGTGCAGTCGGCCCAGATCTTTACAAAGTGCGTACCACAAGACTGTGGCATGTTGTTCCACAGGTGCGACATAGCCCTAAGGGACACACTCATGAGCTACTGCAAAATCCTGTCCACAGTCAGGCGTACTTCACTGCGGACAGGAATATAGGCCATGCAGGTGTACTGTGTGTATTTATATATCGTTGTATGCAGGGCTGGCCTAATACATTAGTTTCACAGTAGCTCACGCAGAGTGTGTCCCTTATGATTTAGGTAAAGCAGCACACCAGGCGACATTGGAAGCAACCGGCCGACCGCACAGAAAGTCCGGTTGTGCTTTCGGCAGTACTCGTTTTCCCGTTAACCAAACCGCCGATAGGCACTGAATGCACTATCGGACTTTCTGTGTGGTCGGCCCTGATAGCTTGTGAGCCAAATTGGCTATGGACACCAGATGTGCGCCGGACAGCGATGCCTGGAGTCCTCTCGCTAGCGATGTTCGCCCAATATCAAACAATACCAAAACCGATATTGCCTCGTCTGTGGTGGCTGGCGAGAAGATCAGTGGCGAGTAGATCGATTCGTGTGCGATATCGCCTGGTGTGCTGCTGGCTTTGGGAGGGCGAACATCCTGAGAAAATCAGGGGTTCCAAGCGCTCGCTCCCTTCATCATTGCACAGAAAGGGTGACAAAGGGAGCAAGTGCTAAGAACCCCTGATGCTCTCAGGATGAGCGCGAAGGTCCAGTAGAATTATATACCGTCTACTTACGCAAGAATGCAGGGAAAGGGTTAAGGCTACGGGTATACCGAATGCGATTCCCCGGCGATTCTTATGCGAATTTCATATTTGACATTGTGTGCATCGGGGCAATAGGGAGGTTTCGCAAATCTGACGAAACACGAAGTACGATATACGAAATTTGACTTCATTTCCATGACGAAATGTATTTCAGGAGATGGTTGGCACCACAAACATCGCCTGCTGTAAGAGCGTCTTTTAGCATAGGATGTTAGACCGATAGAGTTATACGGTGTATATTAAACTTTGAAATTTATCTTTCGTTTCCACTTCGTAGATACGAAGTGGAAATTTAAAAATTCAGGATGCACCATAGCTCTCTCGATCTTACATGATACACTAAAAGATGCACTGGTGCCAGGGACATTTGTGGTAGCAACCATCTCCTGAAGTATATTAAGTCATGGAAATGAAGTCCAATTTCGCACTTCGTGTTTCGTCAGATTTGCAAAACCTCACTAATGGCTTTGGATGGCTAGACCAAGTGCGATCCACTGTGCGTTGACGCAATGAGTCCAAAAACGATTTAAAATTTTCAATTTTTCAGCTGACGCATTGGTCAACGCACAGGTTTTTGAAGGTGGCGCTGGTGTGCCTCATCATGCATCCATTGGATGTTGCTCAGCAACGCAAAGCATTGGCAACGGACACGAAATCGCATTGGGTATACAGTGTTTTTCAGTGCGATTTTTTGAAAACGACGGACAGGCATCGCATAGGATGACAGATCGAGTTCAGTATACCCCTACCCTAAGGCATCAAGTCACACAATTCTGTTTTGTTTTGTTTATGTGTATATCTGTGTTTACTTCGCCGTTTTCAGTGCCCCAACAGCGCTCCCCGCTTGATATATCTCGTGTGAACCAGCAAATGGCCATGAACTTTCATATGACCCACAGGAGGTATTCCCTGGCCTGTCAGCCGACTCCCTTTGGTAACACACTTCAATTTCCTTTGGTTTATTTCACTGCTAGGCCTCTGGCCAGGGACGTTCAGGGGCAACCCCGCCACAAACCCCGAGGCTAGGCCAGAATAATTGTCTGTTTGTAGAAATGAGTAACCCCACACGTAGTTTTCAGACTCTGCCTCTTCTGTCTTCACGTCTGTCGCCTGGGACAGTAAGCCATGGTGCCTTGCACCTTGTACCTTAGCAAGACGCCATCCAATGGGGCTATCCAGAATATAGTTCAACCTCTCGATAATAGGGGTCTCTGCTCATGGTGGCAGCACTACATTTTATGAATGAAATTCCAAGCAAGCCATCTCATTATAATACTACGGAATTTACTATGACCAATCAGTAGCGAGGATAGTGACCATGGTGACATGATTGACAGGCCTTGCCTTTTGAGGGGCGCGATCGCGCTTGCGCCCCAAAGCGCCCGTAAATTACGGCTGAGAAGAGCAGTTGATCGCGCCCCTCGCATTTCTAAGAAATCCCGCCCAAATACTCGCATCAACAAGATCGTCAGTCACAACTTCAGCTCTGTCTCACCTCAAATTGACAGTGACCATACTTTGACCAGGCTTGTTGTACTTGACTCGATGACGCGAAGACTCGATGGCGCGATGACTCGATGACCGTCAAAATTATTCAATGAAATTCAGCTGGTTATTTCCAGAGGTGGCTTATTTCATCTTCCTAAAATCGTAATCCAGTGTTTTGAAGTGGAACTTGAATTAAAATAAGGCATGCACCCATCAATATACGGGTGAGTATAATCCGAAGATTGAAGACCGAAGACTGAGGATGTATAAACCGAGGATGTACCAGGTATAAACCGAGGAGGTATAAACCGAGGATGTACCAGGTATAAACTGAGGATTGTTACAGAAAATCAAACTGTCTGATTGGATTTCAATACAAGTCATTCAGATACATTAGCTTACATGTTGGGAAGGTCACCCACATAAAAACTCGGAAATATGTTCCCCCTTTGGCAGGTTTTGGGGTTCTAGGTACCGGTACTTTGTACATGAAAAGCAATTGGTGTACACAGAAAATTGTCAATTTTCATTCGATTCATTTGAAACTCTATCAACCTTTTCTAAGCCTATCAGATGTACTCTGCATGAATTTCATTGAAATCAACCAAGCCATTTAGCCACAGTGTCAATTTCAATAGGTATAAACCGAGGATGCACCAGGTATAAACCGAGGATTCTTACAGAAAATCAAACTGTCTGATTGGATTTCAATACAAGTCATTCAGATACATTAGCTTACATGTTGGGAAGGTCACCCACATAAAAACAGGACATTTAATTGCCCTTCTTCGCGCATTCGAGTCATCGAGTCAAGTACAACAAGCCCTTTGACCAAGAGGTGTTATACCAAGCTATAACATCTGTTGGTGAAGCAATCATCACGGCCCACGCTGCTGAACTCTGTCTCACCTTGAGTTGACGGTAATTCACTGTACGTTGACCAACAATGTTATACCAAACAAGTCACAACCATGATTGAAACGATCATCACGGCCAGGCCAGCATGATTGACGGTTGTAGGTCAAGTGGTTTTGAGTTTGCTTTTGATCTCAAAGCTTTGATGGTCATGTCCGCTGCTCATGGGGCAGCAGGACGTTGATGGAGGTTGATTCGTGGAAACTGCTTATAGAATTAAAGGGGCACATGCACAGGACATTCTTTTGAATATAATGCAGCGTTGTCAGAGACTGATTGTCTTAGTTACAAAACTTTATGGACCTAGGCCTGGCTGGCTTAAGTGGTTGGATGATATATACTCCTGGGGACATTCATGGAGAGCTGTGGGTGTCGCGATGTAGGAGAGTGATTAGCTCTCTAGACAATAGGAGAGCTATAAATTGCTCTCCTGGGAATTTCAAAAGGCAAGGCCTGGATTGACAGTGTCACTCAGTGAGTGATGCCGACGGAGACAAATCAGAGTCATCCGCAAAACATGCAAAGGATGGTGTTGGCTGGGGTTCAAAGACGTTCAGGAGGTACACTGCTACATGTAAGTCCTCATTAGTGCTACAACAACTTTCTGTCTTCACACGCCGCCATCTGACTAAACTTGCAGCAGTGAGGCGAATTCTCTGGTCAGTCTTCCTCACACTTCGGATTTTTCCGCGCCATCAATCTGAACGTCAGAGAACGATTCGTGCCAACATCGTATCTCTGATGTATATCGGACAGCGCCATATTGCTCCGGGATCTACTTCTTCGGTCATGCTCGACAAGACTGTTCAAATCTATCGATCTGAATGATCAAAGTTACCAATTAGGGATTGTGAGTGTTGCTACACATAGAAAAATGAGTTGAAGCATGTTACCTTACCTGATGAAGGGTCACTCACGCTATAGCAGCAGGTTGAACTTCTCAAGTGGTGAAGTGAAGGCTGGTCGGCCATTTTGTTTCGACATTGTAACGTTGTCCATCCTCGGTGTTATCACTGCCTAAAATGTGCCTTAATCCACTGAATAACTTCAGATTCTACAATAAATAAAATTATCCCACCGATATAATGCGCAAAGAACCCATTTATACGTGAAAAAGTATCAGCATTGGTCTGCACTATATCATCAAGTGCGGAAGGTTACGGCCAATGTCACAGACGACCCACTCACTGCGGCGAATCACTGAATTATCTCGTGATTTGCGAGATGATTACTACGCCGAGGCTCCTATATACAGTCGAGGTAGGTTACGATGGCCGCCCGAATGTAGCCGAGTACCTCCGAAGATGACGTCGATTGCCGCGCCATGTTTGTTGTCAGTCTGTCGATCTCGTTCTCGGAAATACCCCGTGAGATTTTGAAATTATTCCGGCAGTAAACACTAATGTCGCCCAAATTCATTGAAATAATATTAATAAAAGATTTTTCATGAACGTTTTATTGTATAAAACGTCAACGATACCGTAGTTCGATGGCTCAAAGATGCTAGAAATCACACAAGATCAGTTTCAAGAATCCCGCCAGCTATGAATGAAATTGGGGAGCTATCGCGAGATTTCATTTTCAACCCTCGCGAGCATCGCTTTAATTCCACACTCACCAATACCAGGCCAATAAAAATACTTTATCTTCCGGCCCTGATGGCAAAATACACTACAATACAACACTGGGTAGGTAGGCCTAGGGAGAAAGAATATTTTCTTCATTTTCAGAAAATTTATTTTTCAAATTCAGTTTTAAATTATTAACACTCCCAAAAAAATGAAATATCCATAAAATAATATTATTTCACAAGGCATAGTTTGATGGGCGGTAGGGTTACTGCCAACAGACAATATTTTGGATAAGCCAGACTACGGGCTTGTCTGCACTCTCTCACTTTCTTTCATATAGTGCTTTTCAGAATAGTCATTATATGTGTACGCATTTTACCTTGCAAAGGAACCCAACCACATACCACAAATGGGCCAGTTACGTCTGCATGATTAACGGTTTACTGACTTCTACAAGGACCTTGCTCAAGTCCGACCGCACAGAAAGTCCGATAGTGCTTTCGGTGCCTATCGGCGGTTTACTTGTAGTTAATGGGAATATGCGTATTGCCTGCTGTACACGATCAAGTTTTTCATCCACCAATTTTCTGAAAATGCTCAATAAAGGCCTACACACGGGTTTATACACCCAATAGGTCCGAAATATGAATTTCCAAAAAATTGGATGAAAAATTTGATTGTGTACAGCGGGCATTACTAGCTGCCAATAGGTGCCGGTAGCACTATCAGACTTTCTGTGCGGGCGGCCCAGGACTACGGTACACTCTGATCATGCACAAGTAACTGGTCCATTTGTGGTTTGTGGTTAGGTTCCATTGCAAGGTGAAATGAGTGCACATATGATTGGACATTCTGAAAAGCACCATACACACCTCTACACATTTTATCGCTTACGAATACACAGTGTGCCTCCAAATGATCCAAGTGCTGTATAAGGCTTGTTCCTTTCTCACCCTAGTGCTCCTGAATGAACAAAACTGCTCCTGTGTTGCATAGTGGTCACATAAAGGCCTCTATACACTGAATGACAGAAGTCGAAATTAGTCGCTACAATTGTCCGTTCCAAAGTACTTTTTGTGGAAACGTTCCATAAATGTTAAAATTTTTGTGGAGTATTTCAACATGTCGCCAGATCAAGTGTTGTCGAACTGACCATAGCAGCGACTAATTTCGACTTACTGGCTGGTATTCATAAAAGCTAGCAAATGCTTTTACTTCAAGTTTTGTAGTACATTTACATTGGACCTTGCTGTGCAAATCTTAAGTAAAAGTAATTGCTAACTTTTATGAATACCAGCCACTGTCATTCAGTTGGTCATATGAATAAAGACTAGTAAATGCTTTTACTTGAATTTTGCAATACAAATGCACTAGGCGATGCTGTACAAATCTGAAGGTAAAGCATTTGGTAGTATTTATTCATGTGAGCCAGTGTATAGAGGCCTTAGAGATCTACCTTCCCCAAAACGATTTCTTTCCACTGGCCATTGCTCTTGCTTGAACTCAGTTCCTTAAAGCCTCGTTTATGTCGCCTTTGCGTACAGTCAGAACTAGTTGGCAACTGATAATCGGCGCGTAGTTGGAACTAATTAGTCACAACTACAAGGTGACATAAGCTCTCGGGCGTCAGCGAGTAACTGGTTGCCAACTAGTTGCAAACTAAAAATATCCAGATCCTGAAAGTCGCACATGTTCAACTTACTTAAAATCAAAAGAAATCTGTCGACATAAGCACTCAAAAGACGGCGATAAACTAGTTCCAGGTAGTTGCGACCGATCGGTATTTTTCTAGTCGGTGGCGACATAAGTTATCATCTGCAACTAGTTGACGCTATTTCTATCACAGCGTAGGGCGACATAACCGAGGCTTAAAAAAATGCAAAGCTAATGAAAATGAATGGTAATTTGCTGTGTTTGAAGCTTATGCTGTATATGTAAGATATTACACCAAAATCACAGTTGTAAGGTCACATAGACCTGGCTATTTGCCACTGAGATCTAGCTCCTCCATCATTCATCTCATCAAAAGCCTCAGTCTACTCAGTCTCTGTAATACGCATGCACGAACTGCGCAGCATTACAGAGACTGAGACCAACCTCAACAATTTTTGTTACGAAAATACCGAAATCCTGGTATCAAAATGCTGATTGGTCGATTTTGAATCCAGATGTTTACAGTCATGCTGATTGGCCGTTTTGGGGGGTCACATGATTGCAAAATGGCAAAATGGCATGCTCTATTTAACAAACTTCAGTTGAAAGATTGCATTTGCACGACCCGCCCGCTTCACGAGCAGTAAACTGGTATCAGCTGAACGCGCAGGTCGTGTAAAATTGAAGACAAAGCGTAGTCTACTTCATAAGGATAATAAGCAAAAAGTCAATCTCCAGAATTCACAAATTTTCGACCCCAATCGGGGTCTTTTTCAAGTGGAACTTTACAATCTAAAACTCTAGAAAAGACTACTTCATAAGGAGATAGAAGGAACTGATAGAAGCATCGGTTAAAAAAATGAAATTTGTTATCATCCATTCATCGTAAAATATGTACGTCTATGGCAAGCGGATTGTACAGTTATTCAAAAAACCTATATTTTTGCAATAAAACTTAGTTTTATGCTCATAAATCTTAGTTTTTTTGGAGAAAATATTGGTTTTTTGAAAAAAACTAAGTTTTTTGCCCAAAAAACCTGGTTTTTGCAATAAAGCAACTTTTATGGAAGAAAACTTAGTTTTTTCCTTCATAAAATATAGGTTTTTATCAAAAAACTTAGTTTTTGTCAAAAAACCTATATTTTATGACAAAAAACCTGGTTTTTTGCCATACAACCCCCATTTTATCAACAAAAATGTAAGTTTCTGCACTGAAATGTCCAGTTATTCCATAAAACTAAGTTTATTGATCAAAAAACCAAGTTTTTTTCAAAAAACTAAGTTTTATGCCAAAAAACCTAGTTTTTATCAAAACCTACCTTTTTAAACCTCGATCCCACTGACCAAGATGATTTCGTTGGTGCGAGGTTGGTAAAATACCCGTCCCCAGTACCGCATTGTTTGTTGTGCGCATGCGCGTGCCCATGCGTGCCGTTCACCTATTCACCAGGTGACCAGTCCGCAAAAATTCACTGACATCCTGACCATGCTGACGACGTGAATGATCATAAATCAACTCTATCACACGCCAAGGCGTTGTGCAAGTTGGCGTTGTGCTCACGTTATCGACGATCTGCTGCTTGTGATTCAAAAAAAGTAAGTTATTTTAGGCTAGGGGGCCTAGGCCATCTACCGTACCGTAATTTGAATTTACCGGGTAGGCCTATACGGTATCCATGCAATGCATGCAAGCCTCGCGCACACGTACATGCACACTGTCTACAATACATGCACTGCCACAGTACATCACTTCATGCATGTCATGCATGCATTCATGATGACATGACAACAATCATGACAATATTCTGGGATGATCATCTTGATCACGATCATCATCACTGATTTCACTGCAAATAATCTTGGCTCAGCTCAGGATGAGCCACTTTTTGAGCCATTTGCCATTTTTGAACAGGTGAGCCAATTGTCATGATTGTCAATTATTAATTGACTATTATTTTAGGCCCTAAATAGGCCTAGCTAGGGCTACGGTAGGCTACCGGTAGGCCTCGCCTATTGTCATTGACATCGACAGTGTTTCCGCCAGAGGGTACGCAGGGTACGCAGTGAGTACCCTCAAAGGAACAGAAAAGGACCATTTTCTTTAATTTCATGGGGTTTTTTGCTGATTTTGAAGAACTGCATACCCTCAAAAATATTTCTGGCAGAAACCCTGATTGATGCCTCACAGGGTATCCAGTCAGAACGTCCTCGGGTCAAAACGTCCCCGTTTTCATACTACCATAATAACGTCCCCGAGTCTCAGGGTTTGTTTGGCCCAGGTTTGAGGTTACGGTTGACATGGTTGAGCCAAAAGTGGCCTAGCCTACGGTAAATCCAGTGATTTTTTGCAGTGTTACTGTTGCTATTCATCATGAATAAAAAAATGATGATACATTCGTCATGTAGATAGGCTACCGTTGGCGTTAGGCCTAGGGCGGCCTAGGCGTAGGCAGTAGGCCTAGGGCCTAGGTCTAGGCCCCGGCCTAGGCCTACTACTTACAAACAATGTAAGCCTACTTTTGTATAGGCCGAGGATGGCATAAGGGGTAAAAAATATAATGGCACCATAGGCAGTAAGGGTGGCCAAAAATCATGCTGAAGTCATGTAGAAAATCCCTGAAGGGTTAGAATTGCAGCAATGGCTGGTGACGGACGGGTAGAGATGGTGCCGATTCCAAGACTTTGTCCCCTGGACATTCCTCCCCCTCCCGATATTTGCCTGTGGAATTTTGCCCACCGGACATTTACCCTCGTAGGACATATTTGGCCCCCAGCACATGTCCCAAACATCTACCCCGGACATGAGGGCTGAACTTAAAGCGGCTAAGCAGCTTTTCAGCCCCCAAAATCTCGGAACTGAACATGAGAGGTCCTACAGGGGGTAAACGTCGAGGGGGGGGGCAGAAATCATGGGCAATTGTCTGGAGGAAAGTATCCTGATAACGCCCATGCAATGTAATGATGTGGCGATGAGACGATGGCCGAAGACAGGTGTAGGGTGGTTATGCGGCTCACACGGAATTGGTGCGAATGGTTAACCGCAATACAAAAAGAGGTGATGGGAAATGCGCCGCTCGATTAGTGCAGAAAAGCCATTGATTCTGCAAAGCTCGCATCACTTTCTGGCCTAAAAGTAGGTGGAGGACACTCCCCAAATAATAATCATTCCCAAACGTTGTTGTCTCTGGTCAATGCGTAGTTTATGAGTATGTGCGTGACAAAGACCCATGTTTGCTCGTTGACCTAACATCTGTACACATTGCTGCACTGTACACCTGTATATGATGCGATCAACTGCAGTTGGTACGGACGTATTTCAAAATGGAGTCCTTCCATTATAATAAGAAGTCACTTTATGAAACAGGTCCCTGGTTGACACTGACGCGACACTGTGCCTTGATTGGGTTTTACCTGATGATGCTGTTCCCAATCTACATGTATGTGTATGGTAAATGTCTAGTTCATTTTATAGTATTTGTTGTACCGGTACTGCCTTATCATTGCAGTGGCGGACAGTTCCGATCTGGAAGATTTCCAGATTCCGGAAGAAAACTTCCAGGAAAACTTGAGGAAATGCCTGTCGAGTGTAAACGTCATAAGGGAAACCTACAACCCCAGGAAGAGAAGGAAAAAGGATTGCAGGAAAAGAGGGCCAAAGAGAAGCTTGGCAAACATCTGGCCATATTTCCTTCCGCCAGCATCTCCTTTGCCATGTTTCAAGCCTTCCGGGAAGGGCATTATTGAAGGACACCTGCAGTCAGGTTATGGTGAGTTTGCAAAATCATGCTTCCTTTGCATGGAAAATTTCCTTGTCTGTTGACAAAATGTTGTTAAGAAAAACTGAGTAACCATATTTTCTTAATCTTAGTACCGGGAATTGATCACAGTGTGACTGTTACGTCACATGTTACATGTGTACTTTATCTTTCTTCTATACAGGTTATGCAAATGGATGTCCTCCTCCTGGAGGCCAAATTGGGGACAAGCCCTCAAGGATGTCTGTGGTCTATGACATATCTCCAGAATCCTTCCAGATCACTGTTCAAGGATGGTTTCCGAAGCTAGTTGGGAAGACTTTCAACCTATTTACAATTGGTAGAGGTCACAAGAAGCTCACCAAAGTTGAACCGCCTCTGCCAAAAACTCTAAGGGACCTGAATTATCAGGGTGTTACTTTTATACAGGAGGCAGTGAGTTCTATATCAAATTCTGATTTTCTTCCCACTACCTATTGATTTGTCTCGAGATATTTGGAGTTTTTTGGGAAAGTGGTGTGTGATTGATTTTCAGAAAATCTGCCTGTTAAAAATTCACAGGGTATTTTACTGTAGTGCAAATGTAGTTAACAGTGTTTGCTCAAGCATCTACCGCTACATGTATGTAATTGTAATCACACTTTCTTCAGGAACCTGAGGTACCCAACCATTCTCTCACCATGCAGCAAGATTCTGAGGACAATGAAGATGACGATCATTTTTTACCAGATCTGGAGGTACGACAGTGGGGAATGTTGTTAGTACTCATAAAAGTTAACAAATGCTTTTGCTTATGATTTGCATAGTAAGGTCTTCTACAAATCCTTAAGTACAAGCATTTGCTGTAGCTTTTATAGATAACAGCCATGGTGGTGTTATTTTGTTGCAGTTTTGCTCACCTGTGGGTTA